>JAKWBO010001040.1:0-20374 GCA_034336685.1 Luscinia luscinia
TTTATCACTCCAGATTTTAAAACCTTTTAGTTCTTCTCTTAATTTTATCAATTCCACATTTAAAACCCTTTCATTCCTCTCTCTGTTTTATAATTTCAACTTTTAAAACTCTTTAATTCTTCTCTCAGTTTTATCATTTCCACATTTAAAACCTTTTCATTCTGCTTTCAGTTTCATCATTTCCAGCTTTTCCAACCCTCTGGTTCTTCTCTCAGTTTTATCATTCCAGCTTTTAAAACCTTTTAATTCTTCTCTCAGTTTTATCATTTCCACATTTAAAACCTTTTCATTCTGATCTCAGTTTCATCATTTCAGCTTTTCCAACCCTCTGGTTCTTCTCTCAGTTTTATCATTCCAGCTTTTAAAACCTTTTAATTCTTCTCTCTCAGTTTTATCATTTCCACATTTAAAACCTTTTTCATTCTGATCTCAGTTTCATCATTTCAGCTTTTCCAACCCTCTGGTTCTTCTCTCAGTTTTATCACTCCAGATTTTAAAACCTTTTAGTTCTTCTCTTAATTTTATCAATTCCACATTTAAAACCCTTTCATTCCTCTCTCAGTTTTATAATTTCAACTTTTAAAACTCTTTAATTCTTCTCTCAGTTTTATCATTTCCACATTTAAAACCCCTTCATTCTTCCCTCAATTTTATCATTCCAAATTTAAACCCTCTCTGGTTCTGCTCATTTTTATCATTCCAGCTTTTAAAACCCTTTAATTCTTCTCTGAGTTTTATCATTTCAACGTTTAAAACCTTTTCATTCTTCTTTCAGTTTTATCATTTCAACTTTTCCTCTCAGTTTTATCATTTCAACTTTTAAAACCCTCTAGTTCTGCTCTGTTTCATCATTTCCAGCTTTTAAACCCTTCCATTCTTCTCATAGTTTCATAATTTCAGCTTTTAAAACCCTCTGGTTCTGCTCTCAGTTTTATCATTCCAGCTTTTAAAACCTTTTAATTCTTCTCTCAGTTTTATCATTTCCACATTTAAAACCTTTTCATTCTGCTCTCAGTTTCATCATTTCAACTTTTCTAACCCTCTGGTTCTTCTCTCAGTTTTATTTCAGCTTTTCCAACCCTCTGGTTCTTCTCTCAGTTTTATCATTCCAGCTTTTAAAACCTTTTAGTTCTTCTCTTAATTTTATCAATTCCACATTTGAAACCCCTTCATTCTTCCCTCAATTTTTATCATTCCAAATTTAAACCCTCTCTGGTTCTGCTCATTTTTATCATTCCAGCTTTTAAAACCCTTTAATTCTTCTCTCAGTTTTATCACTTCAATGTTTAAAACCCCTTCATTCTTCTTTCAGTTTTATCATTTCAACTTTTCCTCTCAGTTTTATCATTTCAGCTTTTAAAACCCTTTAATTCATCTCTCAGTTTTATCATTTCAACATTTAAAACCTTTTCATTCTTCTTTCAGTTTTATCATTTCAACTTTTCCTCTCAGTTTTATCATTTCCACATTTAAAACCCCTTCATTCTTCCCTCAATTTTATCATTCCAAATTTAAACCCTCTCTGGTTCTGCTCATTTTTATCATTTCAGCTTTTAAAACCTTTTAATTCTTCTCTCAGTTTTATCATTTCCACATTTAAAACCATTTCATTCTGCTCTCAGTTTCAGCATTTCAGCTTTTCTAACCCTCTGGTTCTTCTCTCAGTTTTATTTCAGCTTTTCCAACCCTCTGGTTCTTCTCTCAGTTTTATCACTCCAGATTTTAAAACCTTTTAGTTCTTCTCTTAATTTTATCAATTCCACATTTAAAACCCTTTCATTCCTCTCTCTGTTTTATAATTTCAACTTTTAAAACTCTTTAATTCTTCTCTCAGTTTTATCATTTCCACATTTAAAACCTTTTCATTCTGCTCTCAGTTTCATCATTTCAGCTTTTCCAACCCTCTGGTTCTTCTCTCAGTTTTATCATTCCAGCTTTTAAAACCTTTTAATTCTTCTCTCAGTTTTATCATTTCCACATTTAAAACCTTTTCATTCTGATCTCAGTTTCATCATTTCAGCTTTTCCAACCCTCTGGTTCTTCTCTCAGTTTTATCATTCCAGCTTTTAAAACCTTTTAATTCTTCTCTCAGTTTTATCATTTCCACATTTAAAACCTTTTCATTCTGATCTCAGTTTCATCATTTCAGCTTTTCCAACCCTCTGGTTCTTCTCTCAGTTTTATCACTCCAGATTTTAAAACCTTTTAGTTCTTCTCTTAATTTTATCAATTCCACATTTAAAACCCTTTCATTCCTCTCTCAGTTTTATAATTTTCAACTTTTAAAACTCTTTTAATTCTTCTCTCAGTTTTATCATTTCCACATTTTAAACCCCTTCATTCTTCCCTCAATTTTATCATTCCAAATTTTAAACCCTCTCTGGTTCTGCTCATTTTTATCATTCCAGCTTTAAAACCCTTTAATTCTTCTCTGAGTTTTATCATTTCAACGTTTAAAACCTTTTCATTCTTCTTTCAGTTTTATCATTTCAACTTTTCCTCTCAGTTTTATCATTTCAACTTTTAAAACCCTCTAGTTCTGCTCTGTTTCATCATTTCAGCTTTTTAAACCCTTCCATTCTTCTCATAGTTTCATAATTTCAGCTTTTAAAACCCTCTGGTTCTGCTCTCAGTTTTATCATTCCAGCTTTTAAAACCTTTTAATTCTTCTCTCAGTTTTATCATTTCCACATTTAAAACCTTTTCATTCTGCTCTCAGTTTCATCATTTCAACTTTTCTAACCCTCTGGTTCTTCTCTCAGTTTTATTTCAGCTTTTCCAACCCTCTGGTTCTTCTCTCAGTTTTATCATTCCAGCTTTAAAACCTTTTAGTTCTTCTCTTAATTTTATCAATTCCACATTTAAAACCCCTTCATTCTTCCCTCAATTTTATCATTCCAAATTTTAAACCCTCTCTGGTTCTGCTCTAGTTTTATCATTCCAGCTTTTAAAACCTTTTAATTCTTCTCTCAGTTTTATCATTTCAACATTTAAAACCTTTTCATTCTTCTTTCAGTTTTATCATTTCAACTTTTCCTCTCAGTTTTATCATTTCAACTTTTAAAACCCTCTAGTTCTGCTCTGTTTCATCATTTCAGCTTTTTAAACCCTTCCATTCTTCTCATAGTTTCATAATTTTCAGCTTTTAAAACCCTTTAATTCTTCTCTCAGTTTTATCATTTCCACATTTAAAACCTTTTCATTCTGCTCTGTTTCATCATTTCAACTTTTCTAACCCTCTGGTTCTTCTCTCAGTTTTTATCACTCCAGCTTTTAAAGTCTTTTAGTTCTACTCTTAATTTTATCAATTCCACATTTAAAACCCTTTCATTCCTCTCTCAGTTTTATAATTTCAACTTTTAAAACTCCTTAATTTATCTCTCAGTTTTATCATTTCCACATTTAAAACCCTTTCATTCTTTCAATTTCATCACTCCAACTTTTAAACCCTCTCTGCTCCTGCTCATTTTTATCATTTCAGCCTTTCCATCCCTTGACTTTTTTCTGAGTTTTGTCCTTTCAGATTTTTTCCCTTCAGAATTCAGCAGCTTTGGGCTGTGATGTGATTTCAAACCCAGGGAATTGTGAATTTCAGGCAGAATTTCTCTTTGCTTCCATCCTTTTCCAGCTGCTGAAATAATTCCCAAGCTCCAGCAAGAAAAACACTGATAATGCAACAAAAAAAAAAAAAAATGCAAACTGTAAAGAGAATTAAAATATTTTTGCTCCCAGGAGTGGGAGGAAAACACTCAGTGTTCCTGAGTTGTTTGTGTTGCTTTTGAGAAGAACAAGAGGCAAAACTCCCTGATGGGATCTGAGCTGGCAGAGATTTGGGATTTGTTCCAAACCTGACACCAGTGGTGGGAAATTAAGTAGAAATTAGATTGGGTAGAAATTCAGTGGAAATCCAGTACAAATTTGGTTTAAATTAGACACAAATTTGGTTGAAATTCAGTGAAAATTCAGTGGAAATTTGGTAGAAATTCAGTTGAAATTAGGTACAAATTCAGTGGAAATTCAGTAGAAATGCACCAGAAATGTGGTTGACATTCAGTGGAAATTCGGTTGAAATTCAGTGGAAATTCACGAGAAATGTGATTAACATTCAGTGGAAATTGAGTAGAAATTCAGTGGAAATGGAGTAGAAATTCAGTGGAAATTCAGTTGAAAATCAGTGGAAATTTGGTTGAAATATAGTTGAAATTCAGTGGAAATTCAGTTGAAATTAGGTAAAAATTCAGTTGAAATTTGGTGGAAACTAGGCAGAAACTCACTTGAAATTCAGTGGAAATTAGGTGGAAATTCAGTTAAAATTAGGTAGAAAATAGGTACAAATTTGGTTGAAATTTAGTGGAAATTTGGTAGAAATTCAGTAGAGATTCAGTTGAAATTAGGTACAAATTCAGTGGAAATTCAGTGGAAATTCAGTAGAAATGCACCAGAAATGTGATTAATATTCAGTGGAAATTGAGTAGAAATTCAGTGGAAATTGAGTAGAAATTCAGTGGAAATTCAGTTGAAAATCAGTGGAAATTTGGTTGAAATATAGTTGAAATTCAGTGGAAATTCAGTTGAAATTAGGTAAAAATTCTGTTGAAATTTGGTGGAAACTAGGCAGAAATTCACTTGAAATTCAGTGGAAATTAGGTGGAAATTCAGTTAAAAGTAGGTAGAAAATAGGTTCAAATTTGGTTGAAATTCAGTTGAAATTAGGTACAAATTCAGTGGAAATTCAGTAGAAATTCACCAGAAATGTGGTTGACATTCAGTGGAAATTCAGTTGAAATTCAGTGGAAATTCATGAGAAATGTGATTAACATTCAGTGGAAATTGAGTAGAAGTTCAGTGGAAATTCGGTTGAAAATCAGTGGAAATTAGGTGGAAATTCAGTTAAAATTAGGTAGAAAATAGGTACAAATTTGGTTGAAATTCAGTAGAAATTTGGTAGAAATTCAGTTGAAATTCAGTTGAAATTAGGTACAAATTCAGTGGAAATTCAGTGGAAATTCAGTAGAAATGCACCAGAAATGTGATTAATATTCAGTGGAAATTGAGCAGAAATTCAGTGGAAATTGAGCAGAAATTCAGTGGAAATCGAGTAGAAATTCAGTGGAAATTCGGTTGAAATTCAGTTGAAATTTGGTTGAAATATAGTTGAAATTCTGTGGAAATTCAGTTGAAATTAGGTAAAAATTCAGTTGAAATTTGGTGGAAACTAGGCAGAAACTCACTTGAAATTCAGTGGAAATTAGGTGGAAATTCAGTTGAAATTAGGTAGAAAATAGGTACAAATTTGGTTGAAATTCAGTGGAAATTGGGTAGAAATTCAGTTGAAATTCAGTTGAAATTAGGTACAAATTCAGTGGCAATTCAGTGGAAATTCAGCAGAAATGCACCAGAAATGTGGTTGACATTCAGCAGAAATTCGGTTGAAATTCATTGGAAATTCACAAGAAATGTGGTTGACATTTAGTGGAAATTGAGTAGAAATTCAGTGGAAATTCAGTTGAAAATCAGTGGAAATTTGGTTGAAATTCAGTTGAAATTTGGTGGAAACTAGGCAGAAACTCACTTGAAATTCAGTGGAAATGAGGTGGAAATTCAGTGAAAATTAGGTAGAAAATAGGTACAAATTTGGTTGAAATTCAGTGGAAATTTGGTAGAAATTCAGTGGAAATTCAGTTGAAATTAGGTACAAATTCAGTGGCAATTCAGTGGAAATTCAGTAGAAATTCACGAGAAATGTGATTAATATTCAGTGGAAATTGAGTAGAAATTCAGTGGAAATTGAGTAGAAATTCAGTGGAAATTCAGTTGAAAATCAGTGGAAATTTGGTTGAAATATAGTTGAAATTCAGTGGAAATTCAGTTGAAATTCTGTGGAAATTCAGTTGAAATTAGGTAAAAATTCAGTTGAAATTTGGTAGAAACTAGGCAGAAACTCACTTGAAATTCAGTGGAAATTAGGTGGAAATTCAGTTAAAATTAGATAGAAAATAGGTACAAATTTGGTTGAAATTCAGTGGAAATTGGGTAGAAATTCAGTTGAAATTCAGTTGAAATTAGGTACAAATTCAGTGGCAATTCAGTGGAAATTCAGCAGAAATGTGGTTGACATTTAGTGGAAATTGAGTAGAAATTCAGTGGAAATTCAGTTGAAAATCAGTGGAAATTTGGTTGAAATTCAGTTGAAATTCTGTGGAAATTCAGTTGAAATTAGGTAAAAATTCAGTTGAAATTTGGTGGAAACTAGGCAGAAACTCACTTGAAATTCAGTGGAAATGAGGTGGAAATTCAGTTAAAATTAGGTACAAATTTGGTTGAAATTCAGTAGAAATTTGGTAGAAATTGAGTAAAAAATCTCAAATATTTGAAGTGTTCAGGAGCTTTTTGAGCTCAGCTTTGCTCTCAAAGTGGTTCAATAAAAACCAAATCAAAGTTTCCAAATTGCCTCTGCCTGGTGGAAATCGAAATTATTGGCAGCTGGAAATAAAAATTATTGATCCAGGGGCTGGGCTCAGAAATCCTCACTGCAATTCCTGCTTTACCCTGGTTTATTCTGATTTATCCTGATTTATTTATCCTGGTTTATTTTGATTTATTGTGATTTATCCTGATTTATTTATCCTGGTTTATCCTGATTTTTTAATCCTGATTTATTCTGGTTTACTCTGATTTATTTATCCAGGTTTATTCTGATTTATTGTGATTTATCCTGATATATGTATCCAGGTTTATTCTGATTTATTGTGATTTATCCTGATTTATTTATCCTGGTTTATCCTGAATTTTTAATCCTGATTTATTCTGGTTTACTCTGATTTATTGTGATTTATCTGGATTTATCCTCATTTATCCTGGTTTATTCTGATTTATTCTGATTTATCCTAATTTATTTATCCTGATTTAGTTATCCTGGTTTATTTACCCTGATTTATCCTGGTTTATTTATCCTAATTTATTTATCTTGATTTATCCTGGTTTATTCTGATTTATTGTGATTTATCCATATTTATTTATCCTGATTTATTCTGATTTATTTATCCTGATTAATCCTATTTTATTTATCCTGATTTATCCTGAATTATCCTGATTTATTTATTCTAATTTATTTTAGGGATGGAAATCCAGCCAGGACTGAGCAGCCTGGGAGGCTCCAGCACCTCAAAGTGATTTTTTTTTTTCTACCCCAAATTTTCCCTTTATTATGACCTGTCCCTCAAGGATATTGTTCTAGGTAAGAACAATTGATTTTTTCAATAATAATTTCATTTAATTGTGTTTTTTAAAATAAATGATCCTTCCTTAGTAGTGACAAAAATCTAAATAATAATTTAATTTTAGTATTTTTTTCCAAATAAATAATATTTTTTACTCTTTGAATCATCAGGTAGTAACAAAAATTGAAATAATAATTTAATTTTAGTGATTTTTTTAAAATAAATAATCTTTTCTTATCTTTGTTTTCTTACTCTCTGAATAATCAGACATTGACAAAAATCTAAATAATAATTTAATTTTAGTATTTTTTAATAAATATTTTAAAATTTTTAAATTTTAAATTTTTTAAATTTTTAAATTTAAATTTTAAAATTTTTAAATGTTTTAAAATTTTTAAATTTTTAATAAATATTTTAATAAATAATCTTTCCTTATTTGTGTTTTCTTAATTCTTTGAATCATCAGGTATTGACAAAAATCTAAATAAGAATTTAATATTAGTATTTTTTAAAATAAATAATCCTTATTTATCTGTGTTTTCATACTCTGAATAATCAGACATTGACAAAAATCTAAATAATAATTTAATTTTAGTATTTTTTAAAATAAATTATCCTTCTTTATCTGCGTGTTCTTTTTGAATCATCAGGTACTGACAAAAATCTAAATAATAACATTTAATAATAATAATTTTTAATAATTTTTAATACTAATTTCTCTCCACACTTGGCATGGAGGATCCCTAGAGAAGAGAATTCTGTTGAATGATGAAAAATTTGAATTTTTTGCTGATTTTTCTCCTAGGGAAGCAGAATTCTGGTGAATGATGAAATAATTTGAATTTCTTGCTGATTTTTTCCAGGTTCCTGCTGGTCCTGGCCATGGAGGTGCCCCTGGTGCTTCTCCTCACCCGACTCGTGGCAGAAATCGCTGGAAAATCCACAGAAAACTCGGTGGGTGCAGGGGAATTTTCCCTCCAAATTATTTTATTTTATTTTATTTTATTTTATTTTATTTTATTTTATTTTATTTTATTTTATTTTATTTTATTTTATTTTATTTTATTTCATTTCATTTTTACTCAATTTTTTATTTCATTTTATTTTTACTCATTTTTTTATTTCATTTTATTTTATTTTTAAAATTTTATTATTTATTTTCATTTAATTTTAATTCGATTTTTAAATTTAATTCAATTTCTACTTTTTGTTTGTTAATTTTATTTTTTATTTCATTTCTGGTTTTATTTCATTTTACATGATTCTACTTTTTTATTTTCTTCTGTCTTGGTTTTTGGGGATTTAATTTAATTGTTAAAATTCTTTAAATTTTTTTAAATTTTATTTTAATTCCTAAATTTCTCTCCCCTTTTCCTCCTTTTTATCCCAAATTTTCAATCTTTTTATTTATAAAATAAATATATATTGCTAGAATTATAATAAATAACATAAATATTTATTGCTGTAATTATAATAAATATAATAATATTTATTGCTATAATTATAAAAATATAAATATGTATTGCTATAATTATAATAAATATAATAAATATTCATTGCTATAAATATAATAAATAAATATTTAAAGCTATAATTGTAATAAACAGAATAAATATTTATGGGTATTAATATAATGAATATAATAAATATTTATACAGAGATATTTATTGCTAAAACAAAAATAAATTTGATTCCTAAAATAAAATTAATTTATAAAACTAAAAATTAATTACTAAAACAAAAATAAAATTAAAAATAAACCAATAAATAAAAAAAATTCCAGTGGGTTGGAACTGAATTATCCCAGAATTTTCATGGAGATTTTGGACTCTTTTGGAGGAATTTTCATGGAAAAATGGGAATTTTTCTGGGAATTTCTCCTCAGGTGCCAGAGCCGGAATGTTGTGTGGAAATGTTGGATTCCAACAGCTCCTGCCCCGAGAGCCAGCAGTGCAGCCCAGGTGGGAATTCTGGGAAAAATCCTGGGAATTCTGGGGAAAAATCCTGGGAATTCTGGGAAAAAAATCTGTGGAATTCTGGGGAAAAAATGTGGACTTCTGGGAAAAATATGTGGAATTCTGGGGGAAAAATATGTGGAATTGTGGGAATAAATCCATGGAATTCTGGGAATAAATTCAGGGAATTCTGGCATTGAATCTGTGGAATACTGGGGATAAATCCATGGAATTCTGGGAATTAATCCATGGAATTCTGGGGAAAAATCTGTGGCATTCTGGGGATAAATCCATGAAATTCTGGGGATAAATCCATGGAATTCTGGGGAAAAATCCTTGGAATTCTGGGAAAAATCCTCGGAATTCTGGGAAAAATCCTTAGAATTTTGGGGATAAATCCGTGGAATTCTGGGAAAAAAAATCCATGGAATTCTGGGAATGAATCCATGGAATTCTGGGAATGAATCCATGGAATTCTGGGGATAAATCCATGAAATTCTGGAGATAAATCAATGGAATTCTGGGGAAAAATCCTTGGAATTTTGGGGATAAATCCGTGGAATTCTGGGAAAAAAATCCATGGAATTCTGGGAATGAATCCATGGAATTCTGGGAATGAATCCATGGAATTCTGGGGAAAAAAATCCATGGAATTCTGGGAATGAATCCTTGGAATTCTGGGAATGAATCCATGGAATTCTGGGGGAAAAAATCCATGGAATTCTGGGGATAAATCCATGGAATTCAGGAAATAAATTCAGGGAATTCTGGGAATGAATCTGTGGAATTCTGGGAAAAAAAATCTGTGGAACTCTGGGAAAAAATCCGTGGAATTCTGGGAATAAATCCATCGAATTCTGGGGATAAATCCATGGAATTCTGGGGAAAAAAAATCAGTGGAATTCTGGGGAAAAAATCTGTGGGATTCTGGGGGAAAAAATCCATGGAATTCTGGGAATGAATCTGTTTAGTTCTGGGAAAAATCCGTGGAATTGTGGGAATGAATCCATGGAATTCTGGGTAAAAAAACCTCATTGAATTCTGGGAATGAATCCGTGAAATTCTGGGGATAAATATGTGGAATTCTGAGAATTAATGGATAGAATTCTGGGAATGAATCTGTGGAATTCTGGAGATGAATCCATGAAATTCTGGGGATAAATCCATGGAATTCTGGGAATAAATTCAGGGAATTCTGGGATTGAATCTGTGGAATTCTGGGAATGAATCCATGGAATTCTGGGAAAAAATCCTTGGAATTCTGGGGATAAATCCGTGGAATTCTGGGGATAAATCCATGGAATTCTGGAGAAAAAAAATCTGTGGAATTCTGGGAATAAACCCGTGGAATTCTGGGGATAAATCCATGAAATTCTGGGGAAAAAAATCTGTTTAATTCTGGGAATAACTCCATGGAATTCTGGGAAAAAAATCTGTGGAATTCAGGCTTGGAAAAACCCTGGAGAGTATTTATTTAGTTATTTATTTATTTATTCCATGGGCAGAGAGCAATTCTAGGAATTAAAAATTCCCAGATATTTGTTGTTCTCCCATATTTCCTTCTCTTTGTTTCCCATTTGGAAAGTTTTATTTTCTTGGGATAAACTCTGGGGATAAATGTTGGGAATAAACATTGGGGCTTGGAGAATTCCAGGACAAAAAATTCCCAGGGGTTTTTTTTTTTTTTTGGGGCAGGATTCAGGAATTGCCAGAAATTCCATTCCAGTTTTTTGGGCAGGGTTCAGAATTCTCAGGAATTTTTGGGAATTCCATTCCCATTATTTTTTGTCAGGGTTCAGGAGTTGTCAGGAATTTTTAGGAATTCCATTCCCATGGTTTTTTGGCAGGGTTCAGAAATTTTTAGGAATTTTTGGGAATCCCATTCCCATGGATTTTGGCAGGGTTCAGAAAATTTTAGGAATTTTGGGAATCCCATTCCCATGGTTTTTGGGCAGGGTTCAGGAATTCTCAGGAATTTTTGGGAATCCCATTCCCATGTTATTCTGGCAGGGTCCAGGAATTCCTCTGGAATTCCATTCCTGTGTTTTTGGCAGGGTTCAGAATTCTCAGGAATTTTGGGAATTTTTGGAATTCATTCCCTGTTTTCTCAGGCTGTTACCGGCGCTGGAACGAGGGCGGCAGCAGCAGCTGCGTGCAGTGCAGGAACAGCACCGGGGGCACTGCAGCGACGGTGGGATCGTTAATTAATTGTTAATTAATCATTAATTAATCAGTAATTAACTCAGTAATTACCTAATTAATTAATGTTCATTGGTTGGGCAAAACCTCAGTGAGTGCAGGAACAGCAATGGGGGCACTGCAGTGACGGTGGGATCGTTAATTAATCGTTAATTAATCGTTAATTAATCATTAATGAACTCAGTAATTAATGTTCACTGGCTGGGCACAACCTCAGTGAGTGCAGGAACAGCAATGGGGGCACTGCAGTGACGGTGGGATTGTTAATTAATTGTTAATTAATCGTTAATTAATCATTAATGAACTCAGTAATTAATGTTCATTGGCTGGGCACAACCTCAGTGCGTGCAGGAACAGCAATGGGGGGCACTGCAGTGACGGTGGGATTGTTAATTAATCGTTAATTAACTCAGTAATTAACTCATTAATTGATGTCCATTGGCTGGGCACAACCGCAGTGAGTGCAGAAACAGCACCAGGGGCACTGCAGTGATGGTGGAATCGTTAATTAGTCGTTAATTAATCATTAATGAACTCAGTAATTAACTAATTAATTAATGTTCATTGGCTGGGCACAACCTCCAGTGCGTGCAGGAACAGCAATGGGGGGCACTGCAGTGACGGTGGGATCATTAATTAATCGTTAATTAATCATTAATTAACTCAGTAATTAATGTTCATTGGCTGGGCACAACCTCAGTGAGTGCAGGAACAGCACCGGGGGCACTGCAGCGACGGTGGGATCGTTAATTAATCATTAATGAACTCAGTAATTAACTAATTAATTAATGTTCATTGGCTGGGCACAACCTCAATGTCGTGCAGGAACAGCAATGGGGGCAGTGGCCTGAGCCACTGCAGGGACAGTGAGATCCTTAATTAATCATTAATTAACTCATTAATTTACTCAGTAATTAACCTCAGCAATTAACGCTCATTGATTGGGCACCTCAGTGCTGCAGGAACAGCACCAGGGGGCACTGCAGCGACGGTGGGATCGTTAGTTAATCATTAATGAACCCAGTAATTAACTAATTAATTAATGTTCATTGGTTGGGCACAACCTCAGTGAGTGCAGGAACAGCAATGGGGCACTGCAGTGACGGTGGGATCACTAATTAATCGTTAATTAATCATTAATGAACTCAGTAATTAATGTTCATTGGCTGGGCACAACCTCAGTGTGTGCAGGAACAGCAATGGGGCACTGCAGTGACGGTGGGATCGTTAATTAATTGTTAATTAATCGTTAATTAACTCAGTAATTAATGTTCATTGGCTGGGCACAACCTCAGTGTGTGCAGGAACAGCAATGGGGGCAGCGGCCTGAGCCACTGCAGGGACAGTGAGATCATTAATTAATCATTAATTAATCATTAATTTACTCATTAATTAACTCATTAAGTAACGCTCATTGATTGGGCACCTCAGTCGTGCAGGAGCAGCAATGGGGTGCACTGCAGCGACGGTGGGATTGTTAATTAATCGTTAATTAATCATTAATGAACTCAGTAATTAATTAATTAATGTTCATTGGCTGGGCACAACCTCAGTGAGTGCAGGAACAGCAATGGGGGCCGTGGCCTGAGCCACTGAAGGGACAGTGAGATCCTTAATTAATCATTAATTAGCTCATTAATTAATCACTATCCCCATTAGGGTTAACCCATTAATTAATGCTCATTGATTGGGCACCTCAGTGCGTGCAAGAACAGCACTGGGGCAGCGGCCTGAGCCACTGAAGGGACAATGAGATCATTAATTAATCATTAATTAATTGTTAATTAACTCATTAATTAATTCATTAAGTAGCGCTCATGGGCTGGGCACAACCTCAGCGACTGCAGGAACGATGAGCTCCTTAATTAACTCATTAATTAACTCATTAATTAAAGCTCATTGGCTGGGCACAACCTGAGCAACTGCAGGATCGATGAGCTCCTTAATTAACTCATTAATTAACTCATTAATTAACTCATTAATTAACACTCATTGCTTGGGCACAGCCCCAGGGATTTGGGAATTTGGGAATTCAGGGATTTGGAGGATTTGGGAATTCAGGAGATTTTGGAATTTGGGAATTCAGGAATTTTGGATTTGCGGATTTGGGAATTCGGGATTCAGGAATTTGGGGATTCAGGATTTCAGGAATTTGGGAATTTGAGAATTCATGGATTTGGGGATTCAGGATTATGGAATTTGAAGATTTGGGAATTTGGGATTTGAGAATTCAGAATTTGGGAAATTGGGAATTTGGGGTTTTGGGGCATTTAGAGGATTGAGGAATTCGGGATTTGGGAATTCAGGATCTGGGGATTCTGAGAATCCAGGAATCGGGAAATTGGGGATTTGGGGATTTGGGGTTTTGGAGCATTTAGAGGATTGAGGGATTCGGGATTTGGGAATTCAGGATTTGGGGATCTGGAAATTTGAGGATTTGGGGATTTGGGAATTTGGGGGATTTTGGAATTTGGGAATTTGGGGGATTTTGGAATTCAGGAATTTAGGAATTTGAGGAATTCATGGATTTGGGGATTCAGGGATTATGGAATTTGAGGAATTAAGGGATTTGGGGATTCAGGGATTACGGAATTTGAAGATTTGGGGATTTGAGAATTAAGGAATTTGGGAAACTGGGGATTTGGGGATTCGGGTTTTGGGGCATTTAGAGGATTGAGGATTCGGGATTCGGGAATTCAAGGATTCAGGAATTTGGAGATTTGGGGAATTCAGGATTTTGGGATTTGGGGGATTTTGGAATTTGGGGATTTGGGAATTTGGGGATTTTGGAATTTGGGGATTTGAGGAATTTGGGAATTTAGGAATTTGAGGAATTCATGGATTTGGGGATTCAGGGATTACGGAATTTGAGGATCTGGGAATTTGGGGATTTGAGAATTCATGAATTTGGGAAATTGGGAATTTGGGGATTCGGAGGTTTGGGGATTGGGGCATTTGGAGCATTGAGAAATTGGGATTTGGGAATTCAAGGATTCAGGGGTTTGGGAATTTGGGGATTTGGGGAATTGGGGATTCAGGAATTTGGGGATTTGCGAATTTGGAGATTTGGGGAATTCAGGAATTTGGGAATTCAGGAATTTGGTGATTCGGGAACTTGGGGAATTTGGGAATTCTGGGATTTGGGGAATTTGGGGATTTGGTGAATTCAGGGATTTGGGTATTTGGGAGATTTGGGAATTTGGGAATTCAGGATTTGGGAATTCAGGAATTTGGTGATTCGGGAATTTGGGGAATTGGGAATCCTGGATTTGGGAATTGGGGTGCAGGAAGGGACAGCAGTGTCCAGAGCTGGGCTGAGGCTGGTTTTGGCTTCCAATCCTGAGTTTTTGTCCCCCAGGGAGCCGAGGAGCAGCTCCCCTGAACCTGAGCACGGCCACGCCCCAGATCCAGAGCCTGGGTGAGGAACTGGGGGACAGAGGGGGAAAATGGGGGAAATGGGGAAAATGGGATTTAGGGAGTGAAAAATGGGATTTAGAGAAAAATGAGATTGGGTGGGTTAAAAGCGGATTGGATGGGTTAAAAATGGGATTTAGGGAGTGAAAATGGGATTGGATGGGTTAAAAATGGGATTTAGGGAGTGAAAATGGGATTTAATGGGGTGAAAATGGGACTGAGTGGGGTAAAAATGGGATTTAGGGAGTTAAAAATGGGATTTAGGGAGTGAAAATGGGATTTAGGGAGTGAAAAATGGGATTTAATGGGGTGAAAATGGGATTGAATGGGGAAAATGGGATTTATTGGGGTGAAAAGGGATTTAATGGGGTGAAAAAGGGATTTAGGGAGTTAAAAATGGGATTGAATGGGTTAAAAATGGGATTGGATGAGTTAAAAATGGGATTGAATGGGGGAAATGGGATTGGATGGGGTACAAATGGGATTTAGGGAGTTAAAAATGGGATTGGATGGGTTAAAATGGAATTGAACCAGGCAAAAATGGGATTGAATGGGATAAAAATGGGATTTAATGGGGTGAAAAGGGATTTAGGGAGTTAAAACGGGATTGGATGAGTTAAAAAGGGATTGAATGGGGAAATGGGATTTAGGGAGTTAAAAATGGGATTTGGGGAGTTAAAAATGGGATTGGATGGGATAAAAATGGGATTGGATGGGATAAAAATGGGATTGGATGGGATAAAAATGGGATTCAGTGGATTAAAAATGGGATTTAATGGGGTGAAAAAGGGATTTAGGGAGTTAAAATGGGATTGGATGGGTTAAAAATGGGATTTAATGGGGAAAAATGAGATCTATTGAGTTAAAATGGGATTTAGTGAGGTAGAAATGGGATTAAATGAGTTGAAAAATGAATTTAATGAGTTGAAAAATGGATTTCATGAGTTCCAAAATGGGATTGGATTGGGGAAAATGGGGGAAATGGGATTTTTGGTGAGTTAAAAATGGGATTTGGTGAGTTAAAATGGGATTGAATGGGGTAAAAATGGAATTTAATGTGGAAAAATGGGATTTAGGGAGTTAAAAATGGGATTGAATGGGGTAAAAATGGGATTGAAGAGGGTAAAAATGGGATTTGGGGAGTTAAAATGGATTTAATGGGGTAAAAATGGGATTTAGGGAGTTAAAAATGGGATTGGGTTGGGAAAATGGGGTTAAAAGGGATTTAATTTGGTAAAATGAGGTAAAAGGGACTATTGAATTTAAAAACTGATTTAATTTGGTAAAATGAGTTACAAAAGTGATTTAATTTGGCAAAATGAGTTTTAAAAGGGTTTATTGAGTTTAAAAAGTGATTTAATTTGGCAAAATGAGTTTTAAAAGGGTTTATTGAGTTTAAAAGTGATTTAATTTGGTAAAATGAGTTTAAAAAGTGATTTAATTTGGCAAAATGAGGTAAAAGGGATTTGATGAGTTTAAAAAGTGATTTAATTTGTTAAAATGAGTTTTAAAAAGGGTTTTATTGAGTTTAAAAGTGATTTAATTTGTTAAAATGAGTTTTAAAAGGGGTTTATTGAGTTTAAAAAGTGATTTAATTTGGTAAAATGAGTTTTAAAAGGGTTTATTGAGTTACAAAAGTGATTTAATTTGGTAAAATGAGTTACAAAAGTGACTTAATTTGATAAAATGAGTTTTAAAAAGGGTTTGTTGAGTTTAAAAGTGATTTATTTGGCAAAATGAGTTTAAAAGTGATTTAATTTCAGTAAAATGAGGTACAAAGTGATTTAATTTGTTAAAAATGATTTATTGAGTCTAAAACCGATTAAATTTAATAAAACTTAACAAAACTCCGCCCCAAACTCCATTTCAGGCACCTGGGACGACCCAAAAATGCAGAATTTGCTTTTTATTTTTCTGTAATTTTGGGATTAAAAGGGATTTTTATTCCAAATGAGATTTTCCCATTTTGATTTTTGTTTTTTTTGTTTCAGGGGCCCCGAAGTCGCTGCCTCGCTGATTTTGGGGACGTTTTCCTCAGTTTGCTCCTGATCCTTTCTGTGGCTTCTTTTTCTACCTCAAACGAGCCAACAAACTGCCCCAGGTGTTCTACAGGAGGAACAAAGGTAAAAAAAATGAAATATTTCATTGCCTGTCTGTGGGAATGGGATCTGGGGAGAAAATCCCCAAACTGGGGAGAAAATTCCCAATTTTTGGAAAAAATTCCCAATTTTGTGCCAAAAAATTCCCATTTGTGGGAGAAAATTGCCAATTTTTTGGAGAAAATTCCCAATTTTGTGCCAAAAATTTTCAATTTTGTGCCAAAAATTCCCATTTTGTGGGAGAAAATGCCAATTTTTCTGAGAAAATTCCCAATTTTGTGCCAAAAATTTTCAATTTGTGAAAAAATTCCCAATTTTGTGCCAATAAATTCCCATTTTGTGGGAGAAAGTTCCCAATTTTGTGCCAAAAATCCCAATTTTGTGGTGAAAATTCCCATTTTGAAGAGCAGATCCTGATTTTGTGAAAAATATTCTGATTTTTGGTGAAAATTCCATTTGTGCAGAAAATTCCCATTTTGAAGAGCTAATCCTGATTTTCTGGGAAAAATTCCCATTTTGTGGGAGAAAATTCCCCAATTTTTAGAGAAAATTCCCAATTTTGTGCCAGAAAATTCCCATTTTGTGCCAAAAAATTCCCATTTTGTGCAGAAAATTCCCCATTTTGAAGAGCTAAATCCTGATTTTCTGGGAAAAATATTCTGATTTTTTGGTGACAATTCTCCATTTTTTTGAAAAAATCCCAATTTTGTGCCAAAAATCCTATTTTGTGGGAGAAAATTGCCAATTTTTCTGAGAAAATTCTCCAATTTTGTGCCAAAAATTTCAATTTTGTGCCAAAAAATTCCCATTTTGTGGGAGAAAATGCCAGTTTTTTGAGAAAATGCCCAATTTTGTGCCAAAAATTTTCAATTTTGTCCCAAAAAATTCCCAATTTTGTGCCAATAAATTCCCATTTTGTGGGAGAAAGTTCCCAATTTTGTGCCAAAAATTCTCAATTTTGTGGTGAAAATTCCCCATTTTGTGGTGAAAATTCCCCATTTTGAAGAGCAAGATCCTGATTTTGTGTGAAAAATATTCTGATTTTTTGGTGAAAATTCCCATTTTTGTGGGAAAAATTCCCCAATCTGAAGAGCTAAATCCTGATTTTTCTGGGGAAAAAAATCCCATTTTGTGGAGAAAATTCCCCATTTTTTGGAGAAAATTGCCAATTTTTTGAGAAAATTCCCCAATTTTGTGCCAAAATTTTCAATTTTGTGCCAAAAATTCCCATTTTGTGCCAATAAATTCCATTTTGTGCAGAAAATTCCCATTTGAAGAGCTAAATCCTGATTTTCTGGGAAAAATATTCTGATTTTTTGGTGAAAATTCCCCAATTTTTTGGAGAAAATTCCCAATTTTGTGGGAGAAAATTCCTCAATTTTTTGAAAAAATTCTCAATTTTTGCCAAAAAATTTTTGCCAAAATTTCATTTGTGCCAATAAATTCCCATTTTTGTGGGAGAAATTCTCCTCCACATCGAAGAGCTCAAGCCTGATTTTCTGGGAAAATATTCTGATTTCTTGGTGACAAAATTCCTTTTTTGAGAAAATTTCAATTTTGTGCCAAAATAATTCCTAATTTTGTGCCAATAAATTCCATCTGAAGAGCTAACCTGACTCTGAGAAAACATCCCATTTTGTGGAGAAAATTCACATTTTTCAGAAATTCAATTGTGCCAAAAATCCATTCTGTGGAGAAATTAATTTTTAAATATTCTCATTTCATGCCAAAATTCTGTTCGTGCCATATCCCATTTTTGTGAGAAAGTTCAATTTGAGAAAATTCTATTCTGTGGAGAAAATTCCATTTGAAACAGATCTGATTTTTCGGAAATAATACTCTGCCTTTTTAGTGCAAAATTCCCATTTTTATTGAGAAATTCCCATTTTAATGACAAAATAATTCCAATTTTCATGCTAACAATAATTCTATTTTATTAACAAATTCCATTTTGTGGGAAAATTCCATTTTAAGACTAAATCCTGATTTTGTAGGAATAAAATCCCATTTTGTGTAAGAAAATTCCATTATTTCAGATAAATTCCACTTTCATTAACAATAAATTCCATTAAAATTTACAAAAATTTCCATTTTGAATTAGCTAATAAATTTCCATTTGAATTAATAATCTCAGTTTTATGAATAATAATTTCCATTTTTAATTAAATTCATTGTGAAATTCCCATTTTATTGAGATCATTTCCAATTTTAATGTGAAAATTCAGATTTCTTTGACAAAATTTCATTTGTACAATAATTTCCCAATTTTTTGGAATAAATTCTAATTTTTCAAATTTCAACTTTTAGATTAAATCTACTTACTAAATTTCATTTTAATTCTAAATCCCAGTTTCTTGATAAATTTCCATTTTATACTAATAATTCCATTTTAATTAAAATCACAGAAATTCCATTTGAATTTGACAATTCATTCATTTTACATTCTTTAACAATAAAATTCCATCCATTCATGAATTTAGAAAATAATTCCATTTAATTAATTAAAAATTAATTCAAACATTCTAATTAAATTTTATTCTCACTTCTGTCTTACATGAACATAGTGAATTCGTTCTAATAAAATTAAATTCAAATAATTTCCTTTTAATTTACAATAAATTCCACTTTCAATTAACAATAAATTCCATTAAAATTAACGATTTCCATTTTAATTAACAAGAAATTCCATTTTCATTAACAATAAATTCCATTTTAATTAATCATTTCCATTTTAATTAACAATAAATGCAATTTTAATTAACAAGAAATTCCATTTTAATTAATAATTTCCATAATTTAATAAACGTAATACATTTCCATTTTAATTAAAATAAATTCCACTTTAATTAATAATTTCCATTTTAATTTACAATAAATTCCATTTTAATTAATCATTTCAATTTTAATTAACAATAAATTCCATTTTAATTAACAAGAAATTCCATTTAAATTAATAATTTCCATTTTAATTAACAATTTCCATTTGAATTAACAATAAATTGTCATTTAATTAACAATAAATACCTGTTAAAATTTGCTTTTTTTTGACATGGATATTATTGGAATTCTGAAAAATTTTGGATTTTTCTAAGGAAAACTGAAATTAATGAAATTCTAAAAAAAATTTTTTAAAAGTAAAATAATTTAAAATTTGCTTTTTAAGGAAAAATTAAATTAATAAAATTCTAAAAAATTTTTTTTTAAGTAAACCCGTATAAAATTTGCTTTTTTGACATGGATATTATTGGAATTCTGAAAAATTTTGGATTTTTAAAGGAAAAACTTAAATTAATGAACATTCTAAAAAATATATTTTTTAAGTAAAATAATTTAAAATTTGCTTGATTTTCAGTTTTCTAAAAAACATGATCTCTCCTCCAGTTTCTTTCCAGGTGAGGATTATCTGGGATTTTTGGGGTTTGAATTGGTTTTGGAAATTTTTAATTTTAATTTTTTTTTTTTTAATAAAACTATAAAAATTTGCTTT
>JAKWBO010001041.1:0-20354 GCA_034336685.1 Luscinia luscinia
ATCCCAAAAATTCCCAAAAATCCCAAAAATCAAAAGAAAATAAAAAAATTTCCTAAAAATTCCACCCAAAAATAAAAAAATTCATAAAATTTAAAAACAAATTATCCCAAAATCCCCCAAATTCACCCCAAAAAATGAGTCCCAAAATGTCCCAAAAGTTAAAAAAAAATCCTGAAAAATAAAAAAAATTCTAAAAAACCCAAAAAATCCCAAAAAATTCCCCAAAAATATCCCCAAAAATCAAAAGAAAATTTAAAAATTTCCCTAAAATTCCACTCAAAAAAAAAAAATTCCCAAAATCTCCCAAATTCACACCAAAAATGAGTCCAAAATGTCCCAAAAATTAAAAAAAAAAATCCTGAAAAATAAAAATAAAAATATTCCTAAAAATTTTCCAAGAAATTCTCAAAAATTCTCAAAAAATATCCCCAAAAATAAAAAAATTTTAAAAACATCTCCCCAAAATCTAAAAATTCAATTCCCCAAAATCGACCCCAAATTCCCCAAAGTTCCAAAAAATCCCCGAAATTATCACCCCATAAAATCTTGATTTTTTCCCCAAATTTCCTAAAATTCCCCCAAAACTTCCCAAAATTCATCTCAAAATTCCCAAAATTCCTCAATAATTAAAAACCCCATAAAATCTCCAAAATTTTCCCCAAAATTCCCTAAAATTCCCCAAAATCCCAAAATTTTTTCTCCAAAAATTAAAAGATTTTCCCTAAAATCCCAAATCTATTTTCCCAAACTCCCAAAATTCCCAAATTTCCCAAAAATTCCCAAAATTTTCCCCTTAAAATCCTCAAAATTTTTCCCAAAATTCCTCCAAATTCTCCCAAATTCCCAAATTTCCCAAAATTCCCAAATTCACCCCAAAAAATGAGATCAAAAATGTCCCAAAAGTTAAAAAAAATCCATAAAAATAAAAAAAACCAAAAAATCCCAAAAATTCCCAAAAATTCCCTAAAAATTCCACAAAATCAAAAAAATTTAAAAAATTCCTAAAATTCTAAAAACAAATTTCCCAAAATCCCCAAATTCACCCCAAAAATGAGTCCAAAAATGTCCCCAAAAGTTAAAAAAAATCCTGAAAAATAAAAAAAAATTCCTAAAAAAATTCCAAAAAATTCCCAAAAATTCCCAAAAATCAAAGAAAATTTAAAAATTTCCTAAAAATTCCACTCAAAATTAAAAAAATTTCCCCAAAATCCCCCAAATTCACCCCAAAAATGAGACAAAAATGTCCCAAAATTAAAAAAATTCCTGATAAATAAAAAAAATCTCAAAAAATTCCCAAAAATTCCCAAAAAATCAAAGAAAAATAAAAAATTTCCTAAAAATTCCACCCAAAAATAAAAAATTCATAAAATTTAAAAACAAATTATCCCAAAATCCCCCAAATTCACCCCAAAAATGAGTCCCAAAATGTCCCAAAAGTTAAAAAAAAAATCCTGAAAATAAAAAAAAACCCAAAAAAATCCCAAAAATTCCCAAAAAATATCCCCAAAAATCAAAAGAAAATTTAAAAATTTCCTAAAAATTCCACTCAAAAAAAAAAAAAAATTCCCCAAAATCTCCCAAAATTCACACCAAAAATGAGTCCCAAAATGTCCCAAAAGTTAAAAAAAAATCCTGAAAAATAAAAAAATTCCTAAAAAATAAAAAAATTCCGAAAAATTCCAAAAATTCCCAAAAAAAAAAAAAAATCCCCCAAATCCCCCAAATTCACCCCAAAAATGAGTCCAAAAATGTCCCAAAAGATAAAAAAATGCCTGAAAAATAAAAAAAACCCCAAAAAATCCCCAAAAATTCCCAAAAATATCCCCAAAAATCAAAAGAAAATTTTAAAAAATTCTCCAAATTAAAAAACCAAATTTCCCCAAATTCACCCCCAAAAATGAGTCCAAAATGTCCCAAAAGTTAAAAAAATCCTGAAAAATAAGAAAAAATCCGAAAAAATCCCAAAAATTCCCAAAAATATCCCCAAAAGTCAAAAGAAAATTTTAAGAAATTCTCCAAAATTAAAAACCAAATTTCCCCAAAATCCCCCAAATTCACCCCAAAAATAAGTCCAAAAATGTCCCAAAAGTTTTAAAAAATCCTGAAAATAAAAAAAAAAATCCCAAAAACTTCCCCAAAAATATCCCCAAAAATCAAAAGAAAATTTTAAAAATTCTCCAAAATTAAAAACCAAATTTCCCAAAATCCCCCAAATTCACCCCAAAAAATGAGTCCAAAAATGTCCCAAAAGTTTAAAAAAATCCTGAAAAAAAAAAAATCCCAAAAAATCCCAAAAATTCCCAAAAATTCCCCAAAAACAAAAAAAATTAAAAAAATATCCACCAAAAATAAAAAAATTTAGAAAAATTCCCCCAAAATCCCCCAAATTCACCCCAAAAAATGAGTCCAAAAATGTCCCAAAAGTTAAAAAAAAATCCTGAAAAAAAAAAAAAATTCCCAAAAAATCCCAAAAACTTCCCAAAAATTCCCCAAAAATCAAAAGAAAATTTTAAAAAATTCTCCAAAATTAAAAAACCAAATTTCCCCAAAATCCCCCAAATTCACCCCAAAAAATAAGTCCAAAAATGTCCCAAAAGTTAAAAAAAAATCCTGAAAAATAAAAAAATTTCCTGAAAAATCCCAAAAATTCCCTAAAATATCCCCAAAAATCAAAAGAAAATTTAAAAATTTCCTAAAAATTCCACTCAAAAATAAAAAAAAAATTCCCCAAAATCTCCCAAATTCACCCCAAAAATGAGACAAAAATTGTCCCAAAGGTTAAAAAAATTCGTAAAAATAAAAAAATTTCCTAAAAAAATTTAAAAAAAGAACCCAAAAATTCCCGAAAAATTCTCCAAAAATCAAAAAATTTTTAAAAAATCCCCAAAATCCCCCAAATTCACCCCAAAAAATGAGTCCCAAAATGTCCCAAAAAGTTAAAAAAAAAATCCTGAAAAAATAAAAAATCCCCAAAAAATCCCAAAAAATTCCCAAAAAATATCCCCAAAAATCAAAAGAAAATTTTAAAAATTGCCTAAAAATTCCACCCAAAAATAAAAAAAAATTCCACAAAATCCCCAAATTCACCCCAAAAATGAGTCCAAAAATGTCCCAAAAGTTAAAAAAATCCTGAAAAAAAAAAAATCCCAAAAAATCCCCAAAAACTTCCCAAAAATATCCCCAAAATCAAAAGAAAATTTTAAAAATTCTCCAAAATTAAAACACCAAATTTCCCCAAAATCCCCAAATTCACCCCCAAAAAATGAGACAAAAAGTTAAAAAAAATCCTAAAAAATTCCGAAAAATTCTCAAAAATATCCCCAAAAATCAAAAGAAAATTAAAAAAACTTCTCTAAAAATTCCACCCAAAAAGTAAAAAAATTCATAAAATTTAAAAACAAATTTCCCCAAAATCCCCCAAATTCAACCCAAAAAATGAGTCCAAAAATGTCCCAAAAGTTAAAAAAAAAACCCTGAAAAATAAATAAAAAATTCCTAAAAAAATTTTTTAAAAATCCCAAAAAATTCCCAAAAAATTCCCCAAAAATCAAAAGAAAATTTTACAATTTCCCTAAATATTCCACTAAAAAATAAAAAAAAATTTCCCCAAAATCCCCCAAATTCACCCCAAAAAATGAGTCCAAAAATGTCCCAAAGTTAAAAAAAATCCTGAAAAATAAAAAAAATTCTAAAAATTTCCAAAAATTCCCAAAAAATCCCCCAAAAATCAAAAGAAAATTTAAAAATTTCCTAAAATTCCACTCAAAAATAAAAAAAAAATTCCCCCAAATCCCCCAAATTCACCCCAAAAAATGAGTCCAAAAATGTCCCAAAAGTTTAAAAAAAATCCTGAAAAATAAAAAAAAATTCCTAAAAAAATAAAAAAAATCCCAAAAAATTCCCCAAAAATCAAAAGAAAATTTAAAAATTTCCCTAAAAATTCCATTCAAAAATAGAAAAAAAATTCCCCCAAAATCCCCCAAATTCACCCCAAAAAATGAGACAAAAAATGTCCCAAAAGTAAAAAAAAATCCTAAAAAATAAGAAAAAATTTCCTAAAAAAATTTTTAAAAAATCCCAAAAAATTCCCGAAAAATTCCCCAAAAATAAAAAAAATTTAAAAAAATCCCCAAAATCCCCCAGATTCACCCCAAAAAATGAGACAAAAAATGTCCCACAAGTTAAAAAAAAATCCCGAAAAATAAAAAAAAATTTCCTGAAAAATCCCAAAAATTCCCAAAAATCAAAAGAAAAATAAAAATTTCCTAAAATTCCACCCCAAAAATAAAAAAATTCATAAAATTTAAAAACAAATTTCCCAAAATCCCCCAAATTCAACCCAAAAATGATTCCAAAATGTCCCACAAGTTAAAAAAAAATCCCGAAAAATAAAAAAAAATTTCCTGAAAAATCCCAAAAAATTCCCAAAAAATCAAAAGAAAAATAAAAAAATTTCCTAAAAATTCCACCCAAAAATAAAAAAAATTCATAAAATTTAAAAACAAATTTCCCCAAAATCTCCCAAAGTCATCCTTAAAAATGAGTCCAAAAATGTCGCAAAAGTTAAAAAAAAAATTCCCCAAAAATATCCCCAAAAATCAAAAGAAAATTTAAAAAAATTTCCTAAAAATTCCACACAAAAATAAAAAAAAATTCATAAAATTTAAAAACAAATTTCCCCAAAATCCCCCAATTCACCCCAAAAAATGAGACAAAAATTGTCCCAAAAGTTAAAAAAATTCCCAAAAATATCCCCAAAAATAAAAAGAAATTTAAAAAATCCCCAAAATTAAAAAACCAAATTTCCCCAAATTCCCCCAAATTCACCCCAAAATTCCAAAAAATCCCAAATTTTCCCCTTAAAATCTCGATATTTTTTCCAAATTTCCTAAAATTCCCCCAAAACTTCCCCAAAATTCATCTCAAAATTCCCAAAAATTCCTCAAATTTTCCCCTTAAAATCTCAAAAATTTTTCCCAAAAATTCCTAAAATTCCCCCAAAAATCCCAAAATTTTTTTCTCCAAAAATCTCAAATGTTCTCCCTAAAATCCCAAATCTTTTTCCCCAAAACTCCCAAAATTCCCCAAATTTTCCCCCAAAAATCCCAAATTTTTTTCCAAAATTTCTCCAAATTCCCCCAAAATCCCCAAAATTCCCCCAAAATCCCAAATTTTCTCCCTAAAATCCCAAATTTTTTCCTCCTAAAATTTCCCAAAATTCCCAAATTTCCCACAAAAATCGCAAATTTTTTCCCCAAAATTTCCCAAAATTCTCCCAAAATCCCCCAAAATTGTCCCCAAAATCCACAAAATTTCCCCCTTAAAATCGCGAACTTTTTTTTCCCAAAATTTCTCCAAACTCTCCCAAAATCCGCCAAAATTCCCCTAAATTTCCCCTAAAATCCCAAATTTTTTCCCCAAAATCCCAAAATTCCTTAAAATTCCTCAAATTCCCAAATCTCCCCCAAATTCCCCAAATTTCCCCCAAAATTTTCCCAAAATTCCCGAAATGCCCCAAATTTTCCCAAAATTTCCCAAAATTTTCTTGCTAAAATTCCCCCAAAATTCCCAAAAATCCCAAAATTTCTCCCTAAAATCCCAAATTTTTTCCCTCCAAACTCCCCAAATTTCCCAAAATCCCCAAAATTCCCCAAATTTCCCTAAAATCCCAATTTTTCCCCCAAATTTTCCCAAATTCCACCCCAAAATTTCCCAAAATTTCCCAAATTTCCCCCAAAAATCCCCAAATTTCTCCCTAAAATCCCAAATTTTTCCCCCAAATTTTCCCCCAAAATTCCCCAAATTTCCCCAAAATTCCCCAAATTTCCCCCTAAAATCCCAAATTTTTTCCCTCCAAACTCCCAAAATTCCCCAAAATTTCCCCAAATTTCCCAAAATTCCCGAAAATTCCCAGAAATTTCCCAAAATTCCCCAAAATTCCCCAAATTTCTCCCTAAAATACCAAATTTTTCCCCCCAAATTTCCCAAAATTTCCCCAAATTTCCCCAAAAATCCCCAATTTTTTCCCAAAATTCCCCAAAATTCCACCCAAAATTCCCCAAAATTTCCAAAATTTCCCCAAAATTCCCCAAATTTCCCCAAAATTTCCCAAAAATTCCCCAAAATTCCCCAAATCCCCCAAAATTCCCCCAAATTTCCCCCAAAATTTCCCCCAAAATTCCCAAAATTCCCCAAAATTCCCCCAAAATTCCCAAAAATTTCCCCAAATTTCCCAAATTTCGTAGAAATCCCCAAAATTCCCCAAAATTTCCCCCTAAAATCCCAAATTTTTTCCCAAAATTCCCAAAATTCTCCAAAATTCCCCAAATTTCCCCCCAAAATTTCCCAAAATTTCCCAAATTTTCCCCAAAAACCCCAAATTTTTTTCCCAAAATTTCCCAAAATTTCCCAAAGACCCCAAAATTCCCAAATTTTCCCCAAAATCCCAAAATTTCTCCCTAAAATCCCAAATTTTTTCCTCCAAACTCCCAAAATTCCCAAATTTCCCCCAAAATTTTCCCAAATTTTCCCCAAATTTCCCCAAATTCCCAAAATTTCCCCCAAAATTCCAAAATTTTGCCCCCAAATTCCAACTTTTCCTCCCCATAATTCCCCAAATTCCCGAGATTTTTCTCCAAATTTTCACCTTTTCCATCCCAAAATTCCCCAAAATTTCCCCAAAATTCCACCCAAAATTCCCCACATTTCCCCTAAAATCCCAAATATTTTTCCCTCCAAAATTTCCCCAAAATTCCACCCAAAAATCCCAAAAATTTTTCCAAAAATCCCCAAATTTCCCCCTTAAAATCCCAAATTTTTTTCCCCAAAATTCCCCAAAAATTTCCCAAAATTCCCAAAAATTTCCCCAAAATTTCCCAAAATTTCCCAAAATTTCCCAAAATTCCCCAAATTCCCCAAATTCCCCAAAATTTTCCCAAAATTCCCCAAATTTCCCCA
Source organism: Luscinia luscinia (assembly GCA_034336685.1). Taxonomy (NCBI): domain Eukaryota; kingdom Metazoa; phylum Chordata; class Aves; order Passeriformes; family Muscicapidae; genus Luscinia; species Luscinia luscinia. Next base: position 6,958 of record JAKWBO010001041.1, read on the forward strand.
AATTTCCCCAAATTCCCGCAGGGCTCTCAGGGTTTCCCGGGATTTCCCGGCAGCAGCGGCGAGAAAGGAGCTCGGGTGAGCGACCCCAAAATTCCCCAAAATTGCCCCAAAAATTTCTCCAAAAATTCCCAAAATTTTGGGATTTTCTCCATTTTCCAAAAAAAATCCCAAAAAATCCCAAAATTTTCCCAAATTTTGTTTTTTTTTAGGGATTTTCAGGAAAATCGGGACCAAGGGGGGAGCGCGGCCCCTCGGTGAGTTTGGGGGATTTTGGGGAAATTTGGGGATTTTGGGGAATTTTGGGGATTTTGGGGGATTTTGGGGAATTTTTGGGAATTTTGGGAAAAAAACTTGGAATTTTTAGGGGAAATTTGGGGAATTTTTGGGGGAAATTTGGGAATTTTGGGGAAAAAAATTGGGATTTAGGGGGACAAATTTTGGGAAATTTTGGAAATTTTGGGATTTTGCGGAAATTTGGGAATTTTGGGAAAAAGTTTGGATTTTTGAGGGAAAAATGGGAATTTTGGGGGGAATTTTTGGGAAAATTTTGGGAAAATTTTAGGAAAAATCGGGAAATTTGGGATTTTGGGAAAAATTTGGGATTTTTTGGGGGAAAAATTTTGGGATTTTGATAATTTTGGGGAATTTTGGGGAATTGTGGGGAATTGTGGGGAATTTTGGGAATTTGGGGAAAAAAATTGGGGATTTTAGGGAGAAATTTTGGGATTTTTGAGGGAAATTTGGGGAAATTTTAGGGAAATTTGGGGAAATTTTGGGAAATTTGGGGAAATTTTGGGTGGAATTTTGGGGAAATTTTGGGAAAATTCTAGGAGGAAAAAAATTTGGGATTTTAGGGAGAAAATTTGGGATTTTGGGGGAATTTTGGGGGATTTTGGGAAAAAAAATTGGGATTTTAAGGGGAGAAATTTGGGAATTTTTGGGAAAAAAATTGGGAAAAATTGGGATTTTTTTTGAGAAATTTTGGGAAATTTGGGATTTTTTGGGGGGGAAATTTTGGGATTTTTGGGGAAAAAATTTGGGATTTTTGGGGAGGAAATTTGGGATTTTTGGGGAAAAAAATCGGATTTTTAGGGGGGGAAATTTGGGAATTTTCTGAAAATTTGGGAAATTTCGGGAAAATTTGGAAAAATTTGGGAAAATTTTGGGAAAATTTGGGATTTCAGGGTCCCAGGGGACAGCGAGGACCTCGAGAGCCACCGGGAACGTCGGAGCCAAAGTGAGAATTTGGGGAATTTTGGGGAATTTTGGGAATTTTGGATTTTTTGAAATTTTTAAGAAATTTCAGAATTTTTGGGAATTTTTTTTTAATTTTGGGAATTTTCTGGGTGAATTTTGGGGATTTTTTTTGGGATTTTTTTCGGAATTTTGGGGAATTTTGGGGAATTTTTTGAAATTTTTTGGAATTTTTTGGAATTTTTTGGAATTTTTAGTAAATTTCAGAATTTTTGGGATCTTTTATTTTTTAATTTTCGGGAATTTTCTGGGGGAATTTTGGGGATTTTTTGAGGGATTTTGGGAATTTTTGTTGAGATTTATCTGGGAATTTTTGGGAAATTTTGGGAATTTCAGAAATTTTGGGGAATTTTGGGGATTTTTTTGAATTTTCTGGAATTTTTTTGAATTTTTGGGGAAATTTTTCGGAATTTTGGGAATTTTATTTTTTAATTTATGAGAAATTTTAGGAAGATTTTTTTGTAATTTTTGGGGGAATTTTTTCGGGGAATTTCAGGAATTTCGGGAGGGAAATTTTGGGAATTTTGGGTAATTTTGGGAATTTTTGGAATTTTTAGTAAATTTCAGAATTTTTGGAATATTTTTTAATTTTTGGGAATTTTCTGGGGGAATTTTGGGGATTTTTGAGGCATTTTGGGAATTTTTGTTGGGAATTTTTTTGGAATTCTGGGGAAATTTTTTGAATTTTTGGAATTTTTCGGAATTTTTTGGAATTTTCAGGAAATTTCAGTATTTTTGGGAATTTTATTTTTAAATTTATGGGAAATTTTAGGAAGATTTTTTGTAATTTTTGGGGGAATTTTTTCGGGGAATTTCAGGAATTTTGGGAGGGAAATTTTGGGGAATTTTTGGAATTTTTTGGAATTGTCAGGAAATTTCAGAATTTTTGGGAATTTTTTTTTAATTTTTGGGAATTTTCTGGGGGAATTTTGGGGATTTTTGAGGCATTTTGGGAATTTTTGTTGAGATTTATTTGAAAAATTTGGGGAATTTTTGGGAATTTCTGGAATTTTTAGGAATTTTTAGGAATTTTTAAGAAATTTCAGAATTTTTGGGAATTTTTTTTTTAATTTTTGGGAATTTTCTGGGGAATTTTTGGGAAATTTTGTAATTTTGGGAGGAATTTCTTCTGGGAATTTCAGGAAATTTGGGAAGGAAATTTTGGAAAACTTTGGAAATTTCGGGGAATTTTTGGATTTTTTTTGAATTTTTTTGAATTTTTGGGAAATTTTCGGAATTTTGGGAATTTTATTTTTTAATTTACGAGAAATTTTAGGGAGATTTTTTGTAATTTTGGGGGGAATTTTTTCGGGGAATTTCAGGAATTTTGGGAGGGAAATTTTGGAAATTTTGGGGAATTTATGGAATTTTTTGGAATTTTTAGGAAATTTTCAGAATTTGTGTAATTTTTTTTTTTAATTTTTGGGAATTTTCTGGGGGAATTTTGGGGATTTTTGAGGGATTTTGGGAATTTTGTTGGGATTATTTTTTGGAATTTTGGGCAATTTTGGGGAATTTTGGAATTTTGAATTTTTGAATTTTTGGGAAATTTTCGAATTTTTGGGAATTTTATTTTGTAATTTTTGGGAATTTTAGGGAGATTTTTTTGCAATTTTGGGAATTTCTTCTGGGAATTTCAGGAAATTTGAGAGGGAAATTTTGGAAATTTTGGGGAATTTTGGGGAATTTTTGGAATTTTTTGGAATTTTTTGGAATTTTCAGGAAATTTCAGAATTTTGGGGAATTTTATTTTTTAATTTTTGGGAATTTTAGGGAGATTTTTTTGTAATTTTGGGAATTTCTTCTGGGAATTTCAGGAATTTCGGGAAGGAAATTTTGGGGAATTTTGGGGGATTTTGGGAATTTTTGGAATTTTTAGTAAATTTCAGAATTTTTGCGAATTTTTATTTTTTAATTTTTGGGAATTTTTTGGGGAATTTTTGGGGAATTTTTTTAGAATTTTCAGGAAATTTCAGAATTTTTGGAATTTCTTTTTTTTAATTTTTGGGAATTTTTTGGGGGACTTCTGGGGATTTTTGTTGGGATTTTTTTTTTGGAATTTGGGAATTTTGGGGAATTTTTGGAATTTTTCGGAATTTTTCGGAATTTTTTGGAATTTTCAGAAAATTTTGGGAATTTTATTTTTTAATTTTTGGAAATTTTAGGAGGAATTTTTGTGAAATTTGGGAATTCTGGTGGGAATTTTGGGAGGAATTTGGATGAATTTGATACATTTGGGATTTTTTTGGGGGGAAACCCCCCAAAAATTTCCCAAAAAAATTTTTTTTTTTTTTTTTCTTCCCCAAAATTTCCAGGGAACTTCCGGCAGCGACGGCCCCCACGGACCCCCCGGGGACAGAGTGAGATTGGGGAAATTTGGGGAAATTTGGGGAATTTTGGGAATTTTGGAAATTTTGGGAATTTTGGGGAAAAAACTGGAGAAATTTGGGATTTTTGGGGGGTAAATTTTGGGATTTTTTGTGGGAAATTTCGGAATTTTGGGGTAAAAATTCGGATTTTTTTGGGGAAAAATGGGAATTTTGGGAAAAAAAATTGGGAATTTTGGGAAAAAAAATTGGGAATTTGTGGGAGAAATTTGGGGGATTTTTGGTGGAAATTTGGGAATTTTGGGATAAAAATTTGGGGATTTTTGGTGGATATTTGGGAAATTTGGAGGATTTTGGGTGGAATTTGGGAATTTTGAGGAAATTTTGGGAATTTTGGGAATTTTGGGAGGGAAAATTTGAGGGATTTTGGGTGGAAATTTGGGAATTTTGGGGAAAAAATTCGGATTTTTGGGGGAAAAATGGGAACTTTGGGAAAAAAATTGGGGAAATTTGGGATTTTGGGGGGAAAATTTGGGATTTTGGGAAGAAATTTGGGGGTTTTGGGTAATTTGGGATTTTTGAGGAAAAAAAATTGGGAATTTGGGGAAAAAAATTGGGAATTTTGGGAAAAAAATTGGGAATTTGTGGGAGAAATTTGGGGATTTTGGGGGATTTTTGGTGGAAATTTGGAGGAATTTGGGGAATTTTGGGGCATTTGGGGAATTTTGGGGGATTTTGGGGGATTTAGGACGGAAATTTGGGAATTTGGGGTGGAAATTTGGGGAATTTTGGGAAAATTTGGGAATTTTGGGAGGGAAAATTTGGGGATTTAGGACGGAAATTTGGGAATTTGGGGTGGAAATTTGGGGATTTTGTGGCAATTTTAGGGGATAAATTTTGGGCTAATTTGGGGCTGATTTTGGGCTGATTTTGGGGATTTTGGGCTGATTTTGGGCAGATTTTTGGGGTAATTTTGGGTGATTTTGGGAGGATTTTTGGGGGATTTGAGGATCTTTGGGGCTGATTTTGGGCTGATTTAGAGGCTCATTTTAGGCTGATTTTGGGATTATTTTAGGCTGATTTTGGGCTGATTTTGGGCTGATTTTTGGGCTGATTTTGGGATTATTTTAGGCTGATTTTGGGCTGATTTTGGGCTGATTTTTGGGCTGATTTTGGGATTATTTTTGGCTGATTTTTGGGCTGATTTTGGTTTGATTTTGGGCTGATTTTGGGGGATTTTGGGGATGATTTTGGGATGATTTTATGCAGATTTTACTTTGATTTCTGGCTGATTTTGGGATGTTTTTTGGGGATTTGGATGATGTTTTTAGGGATGATTTTGGGATGATTTTGGGATGATTTTGAGCTGATTCTGGGCGGTTTTTGGGGTAATTTTGGGATGTTTTTGGGCTGATTTTGAGATTATTTTAGGCTGATTTTTGGGGTGATTTTGGGATGATTTTGGGATGATTTCGAGATGATTTTGGGGTGATTTTGGGCTGATTTAGGGGCTCATTTTAGGCTGATTTTTGGGTGATTTTGGGCTGATTTGGGGAGGGATTTTTGGTCTGATTTTGGGGCTTGTTTTGAGATTATTTTTGGGGTGATTTTGAGATTATTTGAGGCTGATTTTTGGGCTGATTTTGGGATAATTTTGGGCTGATTTTGAGATTATTTTAGGCTGATTTTTGGGCTGCGTTTGGTTTGATTTTGGGATGATTTTGGGCAGATTTTTGGGGTAATTTTGAAATGATTTTGGGGTAATTTTAGGCTGATTTTGGGATGATTTCGAGATGATTTTTGGGTTGGTTTTGGGCTGATTTAGGGGCTCATTTTAGGCTGATTTTTGGGGTGATATTGGGCTGATTTTGGGATGATTTTTGGTCTGATTTAGGCTGATTTTGGGGTGATTTTTTTTGGATTTTGGGCTGATTTGGGGGATGTTTTTGGGCTGATTTTGGGATGATTTGGGGGCAGGTTTTTGGGATGATTATTTTTATTTTGGGCTGATTTTGGGGCAGATTTTTGGGCTGATTTTGGGCTGATTCTGAGCAGAGTTTTGGGCTGATTTTGGGTGATTTTGGGCTGATTTTGGGGATGATTTGGGGCAGGTTTTGGGATGATTTTTTTATTTTGGGCTGATTTTGGGGCAGATTTTTGGGCTGATTTTGGTTTGATTTTGGGATGATTTTGGATGATTTTGGGGGATTTTTAGGCTGATTTTGGGCTGATTCTGGGCATATTTTTGGGCTGATTTTGGGTGATTTTGGGCTGATTTTGGGATGATTTTGGGGATTTGGGGGATGTTTTTGGGGCTGATTTTGGGCTGACTTAGAGACTCATTTTGGGCTGATTTTGAGCTGATTTTTTGACTGATTTTGAGATTATTTTTGGCTTATTTTTGGGCAAATTTTGGTTTGATTTTGGGATGATTTTTGGGGATTTTTGGGATGATTTTGGGAAATTATTGGGCTGATTTTTGGGGTAATTTTGGGATGATTTTGGGGTGAGTTTTGGGCTGATTTAGGGGCTCATTTTAGGCTGATTTTGGGGTGATTTTTTTGGATTTTGGGCTGATTTTGGGGATGTTTTTGGGCTGATTTTGGGATGATTTGGGGCAGGTCTTTGGGATGATTTTTTTTTATTTTGGGGCAGATTTTTTGGCTCATTTTGGTTTGATTTTGGGATGATTTTGGGGGATTTTTAGGCTGATTTTGGGCTTATTTTGGTTTGATTTTGGGGGTGATTTTGGGGGATTTTTGGGGCAGATTTTTGGGCTGATTTTGGGATGATTTTGGGATGATTTTGGGGGATTTTGGGCTGATTTTGGGCTGATTCTGGGCAGATTTTTGGGCTGATTTTGGTTTGATTTTGGGATGATTTTGGGATGATTTTGGGGCAGATTTTTGGGATGATTTTGGGATGATTTGGGGCGGGTTTTGGGATGATTTTTTTATTTTGGGCTGATTTTGGGGCAGGTTTTGGGCTGATTTTGAGATTATTTTAGGCAGATTTTTGTGCTGATTTTGTTTGATTTTGGGATGATTTTGGGCTGATTCGGGGCGGATTTTTGGGGCAGATTTTTGGGCAGATTTTTGGGCTGATTTTTGGGCTGATTTTGAGATTATTTTTGGCTGATTTTTGGGCAAATTTTGGTTTGATTTTGGGATGATTTCGGGGGATTTTGGGCTGATTTTGTTTTGATTTTGGGGATTTTGGGCTGATTTTGGGGTGATTCTGGGCAGATTTTGGGCTGATTTTGGGCTGATTTTGGGATGATTTCGGGGGATTTTTGGGCTGATTTTGGGCTGATTCTGGGCAGATTTTGGGCTGATTTTGGGTGATTTTGGGATGATTTTGGGACAATCTCTCCCCTCCCCAGGGCACCCCCAGCCCCCAGAGACTAGCAGCTTCCCGACCCCAAGGGACCCCCGTGAGTACCCCCAAAATTTGGGGTGAAAAACACCCAAAATTTGGGAAAAAACCGCCAAAACTGGAAAAAACACCGAAAATTTGGGGGAAGCAAAAAAAATTTGGAAATAAAATAAGGGGAAAAATGGGGAAAAAAACAGGGATTAAAAAATAAAAAAAATCTCTTAAAATGGGAGAAAAAAACCCAAAATTTGGGAGAAAGCCCAAAAATGGGAAAAAATAAAAGAAAAACCAAAAAAAACAAAAAAAAAACGAAAAAGGGGGAGAAAACAACAATAAAAAAAAGTTTAAAAAAAAGGCAGAAAAATATTTTTTCTGAAATTTGGGGAAAAACCCCAAGAAAATGGGGAAAAAAATTTAAAAAATGAGATTAAAAAAATATAAAAAAGGGAAAATTCTCCCAAAATTGGGGGTGGGGGAAACAAATTTGAGGAAAACAAGAAAATTGGGGAAATCCCAAAATTTCGGGTTTTCCTCTCAAAATTGTGGGGGTTTTTTTCCCCAAAAATTTGGGATTTTTTTCCCAAAAATTTGGGATTTTTCCCCAAAAATTTGGGGTTTTTTCCCCAAAAATTTTGGTTTTTTTTTCCTCTCAGGGTCCCCCAGGAAAGGACGGGATCCCCGGGCACCCCGGGCAGAGAGGAGACGCCGTGAGTGCCCAAAAATCCCAAATTTCCCCAAAAAATCCCCCAAAAATCCTCAAAAATCCCGATAGGAAAAATCCCCAAATTTCCCCAAAAATCCACAAATTTTCCCCAAAAATCCCCCAAAAATCCCCAAAAATCCCCAAACAATCCCTAAATTCCCACCCAAAAATCCCTAAATTTTCCCCAAAAATCCCTCAAAAATCCCAAAATCCCCAAAATTTGCACCCCAAAATCCCCAAATTTCCCCACAAAAATCCTCAAAATCCCCCAAAATTCTCACCTCCAAAATCCCAAAATTCAACCCCAAAAACCCCAAAACCCCAAAATTCCCCACCACAAATCTCCCAAAAAATCCCCAAATTCCCTCAAAATCCCCAAAAATCCTAAAAATTCCCCAAAATCCCCAAATTCTCACTCCAAAATCCCCAAATTTCCACCAAAATTCCCCAAAAAAAAATCCCAAAAATTCCCAAAAATCCCTAAATTCCCACCCCAAAATCCCAAAATTTCCACCCCAAAAATCTCCAAATTTCCCAAAAAATCCTCAAAAATCCTCCAAAATACCTGGAGGAAAAATCCCTAAATTTCCCCCAAAAATCCCCAAATTTCCCACAAAATTCCAAAAAAAAAATCCCCAAAAATCCCCAAAAAATCCCTAAATTCCCACCCAAAAATCCTAAATTTTCCCCAAAAATCAAAAAAAATCCCAAAAAAGCCCCAAAATTCAAAAAAAAAATCAAAAAATCCCCAAAATTTGCACCCAAAATCCCAAATTCCCACCCAAAAATCCCCAAAATCCCCAAATTCCCACCTCAAAAATCCCAAAATTCAACCCCAAAAACCCCAAAAACCCCAAAAATTCCCACCACAAAATCTCCCAAAAATCCCCAAAATTTCCCCAAAATTCCCCCCAAAAAATCCCCAAAAATCCCCAAAAATCCCTAAATTCCCACCCAAAAATCCTCAATTTCCATCCAAAAACCTCCAAATTTCCCCAAAAAATCCCCCAAAAATCCCCTAAAATCCCTGGAGGAAAAAATCGCCCAAACAATCCCTAAATTCCCAAAAAAATCCCCAAAATCCCCAAATTCCCACCCCAAAAATCCCCAAATTTCCCCAAAAATACCCAAAAATTCCCCAAAAACCCCAAAAATTCCCCAAATTCCCCAAATTTCCTAAATTTTCCTTTTCCCCAAAAAATTCCCAAAATTTCCCTCAAACTTCCTTTTTTTCCCCAAAATTCCCTTTTTTACCTCCCAAAATTCCAATTTTTACCCTAAAAATTCGAATTTTTTACCCGAAAAATTCCGGTTTTTTCCCAGATTCCCCAAATTTCCCTCCCAAAATTCCCAATTTTCCCTCAAAAATTCGATTTTTTCCCCAAAAACTTCCCCTTTATTCCCCAAAAATTCCCATTTTTCCCAAAATTCCCTTTTTCCCCAAAATCCCCAAATTCTGCTTCCAAAATTCCCATTTTTTCCTCAAAAATTCTCATTTTCCCCCAAAAATCCCAAATTTTCCCTCCCAAAATTCCCTTTTTCCCCCTCAAAAAATTCCCATTTTTTCCCCAAATTCTCTTTATTTCCCCAAATTCCCGTTTTCCCAAAATCCCGTTTTTCACCCCAAAATCTCTTTTTTTTTTTTCCCTCTCAGGGTTTCAAGGGAAGTCGGACCCCCGGCCCCCCCGGCGTGGTCGGAGCTCAGGTGAGAATTCCCAAAAAATCCCAAAAAATCCCAAAATATCCCCAAAAAATTCCCCAAAATTCCCAAAATATCCCCAAAAATTCCCAAAATTCCTAAAAATTCAAAAAATTCCCAAAAATTCCAAAAATTCCCAAAATATCCCCCAAAATTCCCAAAATTCCCAAAATATCCCCCAAAAATTCCCCAAAAAAATTCCTCAAAAATTCCTAAAAAATTCAAAAAAATTCCCAAAAAATTCCAAAAATATCCCCAAAAATTCCAAAATATCCCCAAAAAATTCCCAAAATTCCCAAAATATCCCCAAAAATTCCCAAAAAATTCCTCAAAATTCCTAAAAATTCAAAGAAATTCCCAAAAATTCCCAAAAATTCCCCAAAAATTCCAAAATGTCCCCAAAAAATTCAAAATATCCCCAAAAAATTAGTAAATAATCCCAAAATATCCCCAAAAATTCCCCAAAATATCCCCAAAAGTCTCAAAAAATTCCCAAAAATTCCCGAAAAATCCAAAAAATATCCCCCAAAAAATTCCCAAAAATTCCCCAAATATCCCCAAAACTTCCCCAAAAAATTCCTCAAAAATCCTAAAAAACTTCAAAAAAATTCCCAAAATATTCCAAAAAAATTAGTAAAAAATCCCAAAAATATCCCCAAAAATTGCCAAAATATCCCCAAAAAATTCCAAAATATCCCATAAAAATTCGTAAAAATTCCCAAAATATCCCCAAAAAATTCCCAAAAATTCCTCAAAAATTTCTTTAAAAATTCCAAAATATTCCCCAAAATTCCCCAAAACTTCCCAAAAAATCCTCAAAAATTCCCAAACTATCCCCAAAAAATTCCCAAAAATCCCAAAATCACCAAAAAATCCTAAAAATTTCCAAAATTTCCAAAAATCCAAAAAATTCCCCCAAAATTTCCCAAAATTCCCAAAAATACCCCAAAAAATCCCAAAAATCCCCAAAAAATTCCAAAAACCCCAAAAAATCCCAAAAATCACTAAAAAATCTGAAAAAATCCCAAAAATCCCCAAAAATCACCAAAAAATCCAAAAAATTCCCCAAATATCCCCAAAAATTCCCCCAAAAATCCCAAACTATCCCCAAAATATCCCCAAAAATTCTCAAAAATTCAAAAAATCCCCAAAATATTCCCAAAAATTCCTCAAAAATTCCTAAAACAATTCCAAAAATATTCCCAAAAATTCCCAAAAAGTTTCCAAGAAATTCTCAAAATATCCCCAAAAATTCCCCAAAAATTCTCCAAAAATTCTCAAAAATCCCCCAAAATTTTCCCAAAAATTCCCAAAAATTCCTCAAAAATTACTAAAAAAAATCCAAAAATATTCCCCAAAATTCCCAAAAAGTTTCCAAAAATTCTCAAAATATCCCCAAAAAATTCCCCAAAAATTCCCAAAAATATCCCCAAAAATTTCAAAAAATTCCCCAAAAATTGCAAAAAATTCCCCAAAATTAAAAAAAATCCCGAAAAATGTCGCAAATATCCCCAAAAATCCCCCAAAAATTCCCAAAAATCCCAAAAATTCCCAAAAATTCCCCAAAAATTCCTCAAAAATTCCTTTAAAAATTCCAAAATATTCCCCAAAAATTCCCAAAATAACCCCAAAAATTCTCAAAAAATTCCCCAAAATTCCGAAAAATCCCAAAATATCCCCAAAAATCCCCAAAATATCCCCCAAAAATTCCCAAATTTCCCAAAATATCCCCAAAAATTCCAGAAAATATTCCGTAAGAATTTCTAAAAATTCCAAAAATTCCTAAAAGATTCCAAAAAATTCCCAAAAATTCCAAAATGTCCCCAAGAAAATTCCAAAATAACCCCAAAAATTAGTAAAAATCCCAAAATATCCCAAAAAATTCCCAAAAATTCCCAAAATATCCCCAAAACTTCCCAAAAAATTCCTCAAAAATTCCTAAAAATTCCCAAAAATTCCCAAAAATTCCAAAAAAAATCCGAAAAAATTCCAAAATGTCCCCCAAAAAATTCCAAAATATCCCAAAAAATTCGCAAAATTCCCAAAATATCCCCAAAAAATTCCCAAAAAAATTCCTCAAAAATTCCTTAAAAAATTCCAAAAATATTCCCCAAAAATTCCTCCAAAACTTCCCAAAAAATCCTCAAAAAATTCCCAAACTATCCCCCAAAAAATTCCCCAAAAAATTCCAAAAATCACCAAAAAAATCCCAAAAAATTTCCAAAAAATTTCCAAAAAATTTCCAAAAAATCCAAAAAAATTCCCCCCAAAATTTCCCAAAATTCCCAAAAATACCCCAAAAAAATCCCCAAAAAATCCCCAAAAAATTCCAAAAAATTCCAAAAACCCCCAAATAATTCCCAAAAAATCACCAAAAAATCCCCAAAAATTTCCAAAAAATTTCCAAAAAATCCAAAAATATTCCCCAGAAAATCCCCCAAAATTTTCCCAAAATCCCCAAAAATCTCCAAAAATCCCAAAAAAATCCTTAAAAAACCCCTCAAAAAATCCCAAAAAATCCCAAAAATCACGAAAAAATCCCAAAAATCCCAAAAAATCACAAAAAATCCCAAAAATTTCCCAAAATTCCCAAAAATTCCCAATTTTTTCAGGGCCCTCCAGGAGTCGGGGCAGGTGGGGGAGGGGCTCAGCCTCCCGGCCCCCGGGGAGCAGGGACTGCCCGAGGCGGCGGGAAAGGAGGGAAACAAGGTCAGAGCCGGGAAATTTGGGGGGAAAAAGGGGAAATTCGGGAAATTTGGGGGGAAAAATGGGGAAAATTGGGAAAAAAGGGCAAAATTTGGGGTAAAAAATGGGGAATTTGGGAAATTTGGGGTTAAAAATGGGAAGTTTGGTGGGAAAACCGGGAAAATTTGGGGGGAAAATGGGAAAAAATGGGAATTTTGGGTAGAAGAATGGAAAAATTTGGGGTGAAAAGGGAAAATTTGGGAAATTTGGGGTTAAAATGGGGAATTTTGGGGAAAATTGGGAAAAATGGGGGAAAAATGGGAAAAAATTGGGAATTTTGGGGAAAAATTAGGAATTTTGGGGGAAATGGGGAAAAATGGGAAAAATTCGAAATTTTGGAGGAAAATTTAGGAAATTTGGGGTTAAAAATGGGGAAAATTGGAAAAAACAGGGAAAATTTGGGGTAAAAAATTGGGAAAAATTTGGGAAATTTGGGGTTAAAAATGGGAAGTTTGGGGGAAAAACGGGAAAATTTGGGGGAAAATGGAAAAAATGGGAATTTTGGGTAGAAGAATGGAAAAATTTGGGGTGAAAAAGGGAAAATTTGGGAAATTTTTGGGAAAAAATTAAAAATTTGGGAAATTTGGGAAAAAATGGGAATTTTGGGGAAAATTGGGAAAATTTGGGGAAAATGGAAAAAATTGGGATTTTAGGGGAAAATGGGAATTTTGGGTAAAATGGAAAATTTGGGGAAAAATGGGGAAAAAATTGGGAATTTGGGGGGGAATGGAAAAAAGGAAACTTGGGGTTAAAAAGGAAAATTTGGGAAATTTGGGGTTAAAAATGGGGAACTTGGGGGAAAATGGGAAAATTTGGGGAAAAATGGGAAAAAATTGGGAATTTTGGGGAAAAATTAAGAATTTTGGGGAAATGGGGAAAAATGGGAAAAATTTGAAATTTGGGAGGGAAAATTGGGGAAATTGGAGTTAAAAATGGGAGAAAATGGGAAAAAGAGAAAATTTAGGAAATTTGGGGTTAAAAAGGAAAATTTGGGAAATTTGGGGTTAAAAAGGAAAATTTGGGAAATTTGGGGTTAAAAATGGGGAATATTGGGGAAAATTGGGAAAAATGGGGGAAAATGGGGAAAAAATGAGATTTTGGGTGGAAAATGGGGAATTTGGGGAAATGGGAAAAAATGGGAAAAAATGGGAAAAATGGGAAAATGGAAAATTTGGAGGGAAAATTGGGGAATTTGGGGTTAAAAATGGGAAATTTTGGGTAAAAATGGGGAACTTGGGGGAAAATTGGGAAAAATGGGGAAAAATGGGAAAAAATTGGGAATTTTGGGGGAAAA
>JAKWBO010001042.1:0-20278 GCA_034336685.1 Luscinia luscinia
AAGCGCTACGTATTGCTAAGGTTAATAGGGAAACACGATAGAACTGAACAGCACCTTTCCCAAACACGGAGCAAATCCCAAATCCTGAACCTGGAGTAAATCCCAGACCAGAGCAAATCCCAAATCGCAAACACAGTGTAAATCCCAAAAGCGGAGCAAATCCCAAATCAGAGCAAATCCCAAATTCCAAACACGGAACACATCTCAAATGCTGAACCTGGAGCAAATCCCAAATCAGAACAAATCCCAAATCCACAGCAAAACCCGAACCAGAGCAAATCCCAAAACAGAGCAGATTTTAAATCCCAAAACACGGAGCACATCCCAAATCCACAGCAAAACCCAAATGAGAGCAAATCCCAAACCCGGAGCAAATCCCAAATCTCAAACCAGAGCAAACACCAAATCCCAAAATAGGAGCAAATCCTAAACCCAGAGAAAATCTCAAACCCAGAGCAAATCCCAAATCTCAAACCAGAGCAAACCCCAAATAAATCTCAAATCCCGAACCCGGAGCAAACCCAAACCCAGAACAAATCCCAAACCCCAAACCCAGGTTTTTAATTCCAGCTGCTCCAACTGGTTTGGGTTTTTAGGGACACTCCAGGGGCACTGAATCCCAAAAATCCCATTTCTCAGGATTCCCTCATCCCAGAAATCGCAGTCACACGGGCTCTGCCTCGAACATTCCAGAACCGCGAGGATTTTGGGGAGAAAATCCCGAATTTGCAGATTTTGCTGCAACGGAGCCACCGGCTCTGCCCAGATCCTGGAACCCGCCTCAAACCCGCTCAGAATTCACCAAATTCCCTTTTTTTACCTCATTTCCGTCGTGCTGAAAATCCGGGATCCATCCCGAGGGTGGGAAAAGGGCCCCGAATTCGGGAATTTTCCTGAAAATCCGGGGAACTTTTGGGGTGAGAATCGCGGAATCGGCGATAAAACCCGGGAGATTTTGGGACAAAACAATGGGATTATCTCAAAAATAAAATTCACTCATCCAACCCCGTTGGGGAGCGACCCTAAATCCTTCTGGGTCCCAAATCCCCATCTCTGAATCCCCGAATTCGGGAATTTTTTTGAAAATTTTGGAATTTTTGGGGTGAAAATCGCGGGAATCGGCGACAAAGCCCGGGAGCGGCAGCGCTGGGATTATCCCAAAAAATCTCGATTTTTCCAACCCCATTGGGGAGCGACCGCAAATCTCCCCGAGCTCCGAGATTTTGGGATCGGCACCGCCCCCCCCGATCCCAAATCAGCTTTTCCAAACTTCCCCCTCGGCCAAACCCACCCCAAAACCCAACGATCCTCCCCAAAACCGCGCTGGGGGTGAGAAAATGAGATTTTTTTTCCCTTTTTTCCCCGATTCCCAAAATCCCCACGAGGCGCTCACCGCGAGGTCCGAACTTTTTTTGGGAACTGCGGCAATTCCCAAAATTCCCGCGATCCGGGAGCGATCCGGGAGCGATCCCTGCCTCCTTCGTCCCAAAAAAAAAACCAAAAGAAAAAAGGGCGGAGCCTCATTTGGGACGATTTAAATGCAAGAGCGTTAAGTGGGGCTGGACAATTCCCGCCTCTTCCCGAGGAAAAAAAACAGGGAAAAAAACAAGGAAAAAAAGATTTTTCCCCCGGGAATTCCAGCACTGGGTGCCCCCAAAAATTTAAGATTCGTGGGGATTTTATTTTAATTTTTTTTTCCCTGCTGGAAGCCATAAATGGGATCCACCACGCTCTGTTTTTCCCGGTTTTCCAGCGATTTTTCCCCACTTTTCCCATTTTTCCACCCGGTCTGGAACACTCAGAACTGCAGCACACCCAAAACCTGCGAGTTTTTCCTCATTTTTCCCTGGAAAAAAAAATAAAACAACAATTCCAACCCCTGGATTTTCCCCTCGACTCAGCCAGATCGTGGAATTCCTTTTTTTTCCCCTCAAAATTCCCTTTTTATGGGGTAAACCCACGGGAGCAGCTCCAAATTCCTTGTGGTTTGTTTTTTTTTTCTTCCCAAACCAGGAGAAAATTGGAAGAATTGGAATTTCCTGAGGAGAAAATCGGAGGAACTGGAATTTTTTCAGGGTAAAACCAGAGGAACTGGAATTTTTTTCAAGGTAAAAACAGGAATTGGGATTTTCTTAGGATAAAACCACAAGAATTGGAAATTTTTCAGGCTAAAACCAGAGAAATTGGGATTTTCTCAGGGTAAAACCAGAGGAATTGTAATTTCCTAAGGAAAAAAAACAGGAATTGGAATTTCCTCAGGATAAAACCAGGAACTGGAATTTTCTCAGGATAAAACCAGAGGAATTGGGATTTTTTCAGAGTAAAACCATAGAAATTGGGATTTTATCAGGATAGAAACAGAAATTGTGATTTTCTCAGTACAAAAACCAGAGAAATTGGAGTTTTTTCAGGGTAAAACCACAGGAATTGGAATTTTCTCAGGGTAAAACCAGAATTATAATTTTCTCAAGGTAAAACCAGAGAATTGAAATTTTTTCAGGGTAAAACCAGAGAAATTGGGATTTTATCAGGACAGAAACAGAAATTGTGATTTTCTCAGGGTCAAACCAAAGGAACTGGAATTTTCACAGGATAAAAACAAGAATTGGGATTTCTCCTCCTCCAGGTCCTGGCTGAGCATCCCACACATTCCATGGAATTTTTCCCAGAGGATGACACTGGAATTCTCCTCCTCCAGCTCCCAGCTGCATTCCCAAGGTCCTGGAGCTTTTCTGGAATTTTTTCTTGTGGGTTTTTTTTCCCTTTTCCCCACATTTTTTTCCCTCCTTTTCCCAAACACAATCCCAAATAATTTTAGGAATCCTTAACAAGCTGGCTGAGGTCGAAGTGGATTTTTTGAAATCCTCATTGGGGCTTTTCCTGAGCTGCTCCAACAATTCCAAAATTCCTGAAATTCCCACACTGAGGGGATTTTGGGATCTGGGATCCTCAGGGAATTTGGGTCTGGGGTCCTTGTTGCTCCAAAAGTGTCAGGGTGAGCCCAAAGCTGCTCCAGAATGATCCCAAAATCACTCCAGAATAATCCCAAAACCGTTCCAGGAGGTCCTGGATGATCCCAAAAATGATCCAAAGGTTTCTGGATTGATCCCAAAGCTGATCCAAGATGATCCCAAAACTATTCCAGGAGGTCCTGGATGATCCCAAAGTGTCTGGATTGATCCCAAAGCTGTTCCAGAGATCTTGGATGATCCCAAAGCTGATCCAAGATGATCCCAAAGTTGCTCCAAAAGATCCAGGATGATCCCAAAGATGATCCAGGATGATCCCAAAGAGGCTCCAGAGGTGCTGGGATGATCCCAAAAGTGATCCAAGAGGTCCTGAATGATCCCAGAGGTGTTCCAGAGGTGCTGGATGATCCCAAAGATGATCCAAGATGATCTCAAAGCTGCTCCAGGACAATTCCAAGGTTGCTCCAGAGGTGCTGGATGATCCCAAAGGTGTTCTAAGGTGATCCCAGAGGTGCTCCAGAGGTGCTGGATGATCCCAAAGGTGTTCTAAGGTGATCCCAGAGGTGCTCCAGAGGTGCTGGATGATCCCAAAGCTGCTCCCAGGGGCTCCAAGAAGTTCCTGTGCAGACCCTGCCCTGCCCAGCCCCCAGCTCGGGCTCCTCCTGGACACAGAGCCCGTCCTGCACACCTGGATTCACTCACAGCCCCCACCTGCACACCTGGATTCACTCACAGACACCCCTGCACACCTGGATTCACTCACAGACCCCCCTGCACACCTGGATCACTCAGAGACCACCCTGCACATCTGGATTCACTCACAGACCCCCCTGCACACCTGGATTCACTCACAGACCACCTGCACACCTGGATTCACTCACAGACCCCCCTGCACACCTGGATTCACTCACAGACCACCCTGCACACCTGGATCCACCTGGACAGTGTCACAGCCCCTCCTGCACACCTGGACACTGCCACAGACCCCCCTCACATACACCTGGATCCCCTCACGGCCCCCCTCACCTGTGTCCCTTTATGATCCCCTCAAGGTCCCGTCAAGATCCTCCCTCACCGGGACCCCCTCACGTCCCTCATGACCCCCACCGGGATTCCTCACGATCCCTCACGATCCCTCACCGGGATTCCTCACGATCCCCTCACGGTTCCCTCAGCGAGATCCCTCACGATCTCCTCACGATCCCCTCACTGAGATTCCCTCATGATCCCCTCACTGTCTCCTCACGATCCCCTCACGGTTCCCTCACCGAGATCCCCTCAGGATCTCCTCACAATTCCCCGACGGTGCCCTCCCTGTCGCCTCACGATCCCCTCACGCTCCTGTCACTGTCTCCTCACCGGCCCCTCACGATCACTTCACGGTTCCCTCACCGAGATCCCCTCACGGTTCCTCACGATCCCTTAACGGTTTCCTCATGATCCCCTCACCGGGATCCCTCACGATCTCCGCACGCTCCCTCACCGTCCCCTCACGATCCCTCACGATTTCCTCATGATCCCCTCACGGTTCCCTCACCGAGATCCCTCACCGTCCCTCACCGGGATCCCTCACGGTTCCCTCACCGGGATCCCCTCACGATCTCCGCACGCTCCCTCACCGTCCTCACCGGGATCCTCACGCTCCCCTCACCGGGATCCCTCACGATCTCCGCACGCTCCCCTCACTGTCCCTCACGCTCCCTTCACGGTTCCCTCACCGGGATCCCCTCACGGTTCCCTCACCGGGATCCCCTCACGCTCCCGCTTCCCCCGTCCCTCCGCCCTCACCCCCCTCCCGCAGCTGACACCCCCCGCCCCGGGCCCCCGGTAGCCCCCCGTGCCCGCTGCTGTCCCCGGTGTCCCCGCCGTCCCCCCCTCCGCCCTTCAGCACCGGGACGGGGCCGGTACGAGGGGGTCAGGGGGGTGTCAGCGCCTGCTCCGCGCTCCCCCCGAGCCCCTCCCGCCGCTGCCGGGCCTGCTCCGCCCTTGCCGGCCCCCCGGCACTCACCGGCCCGGGCCCCGGGCCGCGCACCTGCGGGGCCGCTCCGCTCAGCGCCGCCGCCGCCGCCGCCGCGCCGCGGCTCATGGTGACCTGAAGAGCCGCGCCGGAGCCCCGCCCGCTGCCGCTGCGAGTCCCGCTGCCGCTCCCGGTCCGGCTCCCGGTCCCGCTCCCGGTCCCGCCGCCTGCGCCGCTCCGGCCGCTCCCCGCCCCCTCCCGCCGGCGGGGCCTGACTACGTCACGCCTCGCGCGACCGGCCCGCCGCCGACATCTTGAGGGGGGCGGCGGCGGTGGCGAACGGGGCCGCGGCGGCGATGAGGGCCCAGGGAGGAAGCGGGGCCCCGGCGGGGAAGCGGGAGGAGCCGCCGCCGCCGCCGCCATGTTGGGGCCGCCCCGTCCCCGCGCCCGCCCCGCCGGAGCCGCCGCCGCCGCCCTCCGCCCCGCGCGCTGCGATGACGTCAGCGGACGGGCCGCGCCGCCATCTTGAGAGTGGCGGAGGGTTGTGTGGCAGGACCTTCCGGGAGGGCAGGGGGCGTCGCACTGTTTGCGTCATCAGAGCGCGACGGCGGCGCCGCGGCGCCATGTTGGAGTGAGTGAGGGGAAGGTCGGGGCCGAGGACTGTGTCGCTGTCCCCAAAGGGGTCACTGAGATAATCAGGGCCACCCCAGGGCCACCAAGAGCCACTGGGGCCACCAAAGGAAGCCAGTGGCCACTGAGGCCACCGTGGAGCCACCAAGGGGCCACTAAAAGGACCCACGGGCCACCACTGGAGGAAGATAAGGGGCCACCAAGGCCACTACAGGGCCACCAAAAGCCACTGGGGCCACCAAGAGACACCACAGGAGGAGCCAAGTGGCCACCGTGGGGCCACCAAGAGCCACCCAAGGAGTCACCCAGGCCACCACGGGGCCACCCAAGAGACAGCTAGGGCCACCACAGGGAGCCAGGGGCCACCCAGGCCACCAAGGGCCACCCCAGGAGGAGCCAAGTGGCCACCAAAGCGGAGCCAGGGGCCACTAAGGGCCACCCCAGGAGGAGCCAAGGCCACTGTGGGGCCACCAAGGGCCTACCAAAAGCCACCGGGGCCACCCCAGGAGGAGCCAAGGGGCCACCATGGCCACGCCCCCTCCCCAAGCCACGCCCACAGTGCGCTCATGGCCACGCCTTATTCCTCAAGCCACGCCCACGAGGCTCTCATGGACACGCCCCGTTTCCAAGCCACGCCCACAAACTCTCATGGCCACGCCCCTGGCCACGCCCGCCCAGGCCACGCCCACCACGCGCGATGGGACCCGGCGGCTTCGGTGAGAGCGGGACCCCCCAAAACCCAAAATATCCCCAAATCCCCAAAAATTTCCCAAAACCGCCCCAAATCGCTCCGGGATCCCCTAATACCCGCCCGGGTTGGGAGCCCCCCAAAAAAACCCAAAAAACCCCAAAATATCCCAAAAGCGCCCTGGGATTCCCCTAAATCCGACTGGGATGGGAGCCGCCCCCAAAAAAACCCCAAAAACCCAAAATCCCCCAAAAATATCCTAAAACCGCTTCGGGATTCCCCCAAAATCCGTCCGAGATGGGAGCTCCCCCAAAAACCCAAAAACCCCAAAATCCCCCAAAAACCCCAAACTCACCCCAAAAATCGCCCGGGGTCCGACCCTCAGAAAAAAAATAAACCCGAAAAACCCCAAAAACCGCCCCGGATCCCCCCAAAAACCCCAAATATCCCAAAACTGCCCTGAGATCCCCCAAAAAAACCCAAAATATCCCAAAAACTGCCCTGAGATCCCCCAAAAATCAGAAACTGCCCCAAAATCCCCTTAAAAATCCCCAAATGCCCCAAAAGCCGCCCCGGAACCCCTCGGTACCAAAAAGGAAACCCCAAAACTGCCCAAAAACCTCCTAAAAAACCAAAACTGCCCCAAAAATCTCCTAAAAAAAACAAACACCCCAAAAATCTCCTAAAAAACCCAAACACCCCAAAAATCTCCTAAAAAACCAAACACCCCAAAAATCTCCTAAAAAACCCAAACACCCCAAAAATCTCCTAAAAAAATCCCAAAAACCCCAAAACCGCCGCAGGACCCCCGAAAAATCATAAATATCCAAAAACGCCCTGGGACCCCCAAAAAACCAAAAACGCCAAAAACCTCCTCGGGACCCCCAAAAAACCCCAAAATATCCCAAAACCGCCCCAGGACCCCCAAAAACCAAAATATCTCCAAAAACGCCCCGGGACCCCCCAAAAATTAAAATATCCAAAAAACGCCCCAGGACCCCCAAAAAACCCCAAAAATCCCCAAAAACCGCCTGGGGACCCCCAAAAAACCAAAAAAAGCCCAAAACCCGCCCCCAGGACCCCCGAAAAATCCAAAATATCCAAAAAACGCCCCGGGACCCCGCAAAAAACCCAAAATTTCCCAAAAACCGCCTCAGGACCCCCCAAAAACCAAAAACTGATCCGGGATCCCCTGAAAAACCAAAATATCCCAAAAAACGCCCCAGGACCCCCAAAAAACCAAAATATCTCAAAAACGCCCCGGGACCCCCCAAAAAATTAAAAATATCCCAAAAACCACTTGGGACCCCCAAAAAAAACAAAAACCCCCAAAACCGCCCCAGGACCCCCGAAAAAACAAAATATCCAAAAAACGCTTGGGACCCGCAAAAACCCAAAATTTCCCAAAACCGCCTCAGGACCCCCCAAAAAACCCAAAAACTGATCCAGGATCCCCCTGAAAAAACCAAAATATCCCAAAAAACGCCCCAGGACCCCCAAAAAAACCAAAATATCCCAAAAACCTTCCAGGACCCCCCAAAAAAACCGAAAATTTCCCAAAAACCGCCCCAGGACCCCCAAAAAACAAAAAACCCCAAAACCGCCCCAGGACCCCCAGAAAAAACCAAAACATCCCAAAAATCGCCCCAGGACCCCCAAAAAACCCCAAAATTTGCTCGGGATGGGACCCCCCCAAAAAACCCCAAAAATCCAAAAAATTTCCCAGGACCCCCAAAAACCTAAATTATCCAAAAATCCCCCCCTAAAAATCCTAAAAAACCCCGAAATCCCCCAAAATTTTCTCCGGAACCCCCAAAAAACCCGCCCGGGACGAAACCCCCAAAATTTCTCCGAAATTTCCAAAATTACAAAAAAAAAAAATTTGCCCCAAAACTCCCAAAAAACGCCCGGGACCCCCAAAATCCCAAAAATCCTAAAATTCCGCCCCTCCCCCCGTGCCTCAGTTTCCCCAATTTGGGAGGGGTCCCCAAATTCAGGACCCCCAAACCTTTCCCCTCCCCAATAACGGTTCCCGCCCCTCCCCCCGTGCCTCAGTTTCCCCAAATTTTTTTTTTTTGTTTATTTTTTTGGGGGGTCCCGCCATCCGGACCCCTCCCCACCCTCGCTGACCCCTCCCCAAATTTTGGGGTTTTTTTTGGGGGGTTCCTCCCCGCCCTCCCCCCGCGCGTTTCTTTCCCACGGTTGAAAGGGGAAGTGGGGAGGGGCAACTCCCAATTAAGGGGAACTGGGAGGGGACTGGGAGGAGGGGATGGAGGGGGTCCCAAAATTTTTTTTTTTTTGGGGGGGGTCCTGAGCTCGCTACCCCTCCCCCCTCACACCCGGAATTTTGGGATTTTTTTGGGGGTGGGGGCGGGAGCCACGCCAGCAGTTCCCGCGCTCCCAGTTTGGAGCAACTGGGAGCAACTGGGAAGAGGATTTGGGGGGAGTCGTGACGTCACGCCCCTCCCCCAAAAAATTTAGGGTTCGGAGCGGAAATGAGAGCGGGGGGGCGCCCGTGACGTCACAACCGCGGAAATTTGGGACGGGGAGGGGAGGGGCGATACCACCGCTTTTATTTGGGGGGGGCGCTCCCCAGTTTAGCCCAGTTTGGACTGGGAGGGGGAGGGAGACACGACGAGGGTCAGGGCTGCCCCTCCCCATCCCAAATTCACCCCCCAATTTCCGCCCCTCCCCCAGGGCTGGTTTGGCTCGTGCTGGGCGCGCTCCGCCCTCCCCCGCGGCCGGTGAGGTTTGGGGGGGTTGGGAAAATTCCGGTTTTGGGGGGGAAATTTGGGGTTTGGGGGAAATTTGGAGTTTTGGGGGAGATTTGGGGTTTTGGGGGTTCGGGATTTTTTGAGGAAATTTGGGGTTTTTGGGGGAATTTGGGGGTTTTTGGGGTTTTTGGTTTCTGGGGAAATTTGGATTTTTGGGGGAAATTTGGGGTTTTGGGGAAATTTGGGTTTTTGGGGGAGGATTTGGGGTTTTGGGGGTTCAGGATTTTTTTTTTTGAGGAAATTTGGGGGGTTTTGGGGAATTTAGGGTTTTGGGAGTTTTTTTGTTTTGGGGGAAATTTGGGTTTTGGGGAGTTTTTGGGGGTTTTTGGGAGAAATTTGGGTTTTTTGGGGGAGGATTTGGGGTTTTGGGAGGGTTAGGGATTTTTTGAGGAAATTTGGGGTTTTGGGGGGATATTTGGGTTTTTGGGGAGATTTGGGGTTTTGGGGATTTTATTTAGGGGATTTGGTGTTTTAAGGGATTTTTGGGGTTTTTTCTCGTTTTTCGGGGAAATCTGGATTTTTTTAGAATTTTTTGGGGGGGGATTTGGGGTTTTTAGGGAAATTTGGGGTTTCGGGGGGTTCAGGATTTTTTGAGGAAATTTGGGGTTTTGGGGGGAATTCGGGGTGGTTTTGGGTTTTTTGTTTTTGGGGGAAATATGGATGTTTAAGGGATTTTTGGGGGGTTTTGGGGGAGATTTGGGGTTTTGGGGGTTAGGGATTTTTTGAGGAAATTTGGGTTTTTGGGGGGATATTTGGGTTTTGGGGGAGGATCTCCCGGGGTTTGGGGGGATTTGGGGTTTTGGGGTTTTTTTTTGTTTTTTGGGGGGGGAAATTTGGGGTTT
Organism: Luscinia luscinia; assembly: GCA_034336685.1. Lineage (NCBI taxonomy): Eukaryota > Metazoa > Chordata > Aves > Passeriformes > Muscicapidae > Luscinia > Luscinia luscinia. The sequence goes on from JAKWBO010001042.1 coordinate 9,861, forward strand.
TTAGGGGAATTTGGGGTTTTGGGGGTTCAGGATTTTTTTTTAGAGGAAATTTGGGGTTTTGGGGGAATTTGGGGTTTTTGGGGTTTTTTTTTGTTTTTGGGGGGAAATTTGGATTTTTGGGAGTTTTTTTGGGGGTTTTGGGGGAAATTTGGGTTTTTGGGGGAGGATTTGGGGTTTTGGGAGGGTTAGGGATTTTTTTTTTTGAGGAAATTTGGGGTTTTTGGGGGAAATTTTGGGTTTTTTGGGGGGGGGAGATTTGGGGGTTTTGGGGGGTTAAGGATTTTTTTAGGAAATTTGAGGTTTTTGGGGGTAGGATCTGGGGGTTTGGGGGGAGTAGGGGTTTTTGTGGTTTTTTGTTTTTGGGGGAAATTTGGATTTTTTGAGGAGTTTTTGGGGGATTTGGCGTTTTGGGGGTTAGGGATTTTTTTGAGGAAATTTGGGTTTTTGGGGGATATTTGGGTTTTTGGGGAGAGGATCTGGGGGTTTGGGGGGATTTGGGGTTTTTTGGGGTTTTTTTTGTTTTTTGGGGGGGGAAATTTGGGGTTTTGGGGGAATTTGGGGTTTGGGGGGTTCAGGATTTTTTTTGAGGAAATTTGGGGTTTTTGGGGAAGGATCTGGAGCTTTGGGGGGATTTGAGGTTTTTGGGGGTTTTTGGTGGCTTTTGGGGGAAAATTTGGGTTTTGGAGAGTTTTTGGGGTTTTGGGAATTTCTGACCCCAAACCCCCCAGGGGATGATTTGTGCCCCCCAGGAGGTTTTAGGGCCGATTTTTGGGGCGATTTGGGGAGTTTGATGATTCTTTCACATTTTTGGGTGGAATTTGGGGGTTTTTGGGGAATTTTGGATTTTTGGGGAAATTTGGGGTTTTTGGGAATCTCTGACCCCCAACCCCCCAGGGGATGATTTGTGCCCCCCCAGGGGGTTCTGGGGCAAATTCTTGGGGTAATTTTGAGGATTTTGATGATTCTTTCACATTTTTGGGTGGAATTTTGGGGGTTTTTGGGGAATTTTAGGGTCTTTCTGGGGGAAATTTGGGGTTTTGGGGAATCTCTGACCCCAACCCCCGGGGATGATTGTGCCCCCCAGGGGTTTTAGGGCCGATTTTTGGGGCGATTTGGGGAGTTTGATGATTCTTTTCACATTTTTTGGGTGGAATTTTGGGGTTTTCGGGGGTTTTTTGGGATTTTTGGGTTTTTTGGGTGGAATTTTGGGAATTTTGGACTCTGTGCCCCCAGGGCAGGCGGGGCCGTGCCTCCCCTGAACCGCACCCACTGCCGCTGCCCCCGGGTACCAGGGACCCCCTGGGAGAGAGACGGCTGGGAGTGGCCCTGCGAGGGTAACTGGGAGCACTGGGAGGGACTGGGAATGGGATAATTGAGACTGGGAGGGACTGGGAGGGGATTGGGAGGGGCTGGGAGGGACTGGGAGGGGATTGGGAGGGACTGGGAGGGACTGGGAGGGATTGGGAGGGACTGGGAGGGGCTGGGAGGGACTGGGAGGGACTGGGAGGGTAACTGGGAGCACTGGGAGGGACTGAGAGGGATTGGGAGGGACTGGGAGGGACTGGGAGGGGCTGGGAGGGGATTGGGAGGGACTGGGAGGGACTGGAAATGGAATAATGGGGACTGGGAGGGACTGGGAGGGAACTGGGATGGACTGGGAGGGGCTGGGAGGGACTGGGAGGGTAACTGGGAGGGGCTGGGAGGGGCTGGGAGGGACTGGAAATGGAATAATGGGGACTGGGAGGGACTGGGAGTGGCCCTGCGAGGGTAACTGGGAGGGACTGGGAGGGATTGGGAGGGACTGGGAGGGGATTGGGAGGGACTGGGAATGGGATAATGGGAGCTGGGAGGGACTGGGAGGGAACTGGGAGGGATTGGGGGCACTGGGAGGGGCTGGGAGGGAACTGGGAGGGTAACTGGGAGCAGTGGGAGGGGTTTGGGGAACTGGGAGGAAACTGGGATGGAACTGGGAGGGACTGGGAATGGATTAATGGGACTGGTAATGGGATAATGGGAACTGGGAGGGACTGGGATGGACTGGGAATGGGATAATGGGAACTGGGAGGGAACTGGGATGGACTGGGAGGGACTGGTGGAACTGGGAATGGGACAATGGGAACTGGGATGGACTGGAGGGGACTGGGAGGGACTGGGAACGGGGTAATGGGACCTGGGAGGGAACTGGGATGGACTGGGAGGGGCTGGGAGGGACTGGGAATGGAATAATGGGAACTGGGAGGGACTGGGATGAACTGGGGGGTCAGTGCTGAATTTTGGGGTGGGGAGGTCCCCAAGTGACCCCTCCCCCTTCCTCCCCCCCAGACATCAACGAGTGCGTGGGGAGGGCCCCGCCCTGCCCCCCCTCCCCAGAGCTGCGACAACACCGTGGGGGTTCAGGTGCGACTGCAACCGCGGCTACCGGCGGGTGTACTCCCAAAACGGGCGGGGACCCCGAAATCCGCACCGGGACCCCCGAAAAACGGCACCGGGACCCCGAAAATGGAACTGGGACCCCCGAAAACGGGGCGGGGACCCCCAAAAACGGGGCGGGGACCCCCAAAAACGGCACCGGGACCCCTGAAAACGAGGCGGGGACCCCAAAAATGGAACTGGGACCCCCGGAAATGGAACTGGGACCCCCAAAACGGCACCGGGACCCCCCGAAAATGGAACCGGGACCCCCAAAACGGCACCGGGACCCCGAAAATGGAACCGGACCCCAAAACGGCACCGGGACCCCTGAAAATGGAACCGACCCCAAAAATGGAACCGACCCCAAAATCGGCACCGGGACCTCTGAAAATGGGACAGGGGACCCTAAAATCGGGGCGGGACCCCGAAACAGCACGGAGCCGCTCGTTCTACCGCGAAGGTCAGAGACCCCAAACCCCAAAATTCCTCTCATGAAAACCCCAAACCCCCAAAAACCCCCCCGATATTTTTGGGGTGCTCCTCAACGCTGCCCCTCCCCCCAGACGTGGACGAGTGCGCCGAGGGGGAGGGCGCTGCCTGGGGGCTCCTGTGCCTCAACACCCTGGGAGCTTCGAGTGCCACTGTCCCCCGCCCGGGGACCCCTGGACCTCGCACGGGAGCGTGCCCAGGTGAGACCCCGCCCCAAAAACCCCAAAAAATCCCAAAAACCAAAAAACCCAAAATCCCCACAAAAATCGGTCTCAAAATGGGAAAGATCAGCCCCAAAACCCCAAAATTCAGCCCCAAAATCCCCCCGGGACCCCCTAAATCTTGTCCAGGTGAGACCCCGCCCAAAAACCCAAAAATACCCGAAAACCCCAAAATACCCCCAAAATTCCACAAAAATCGGTCTCAAAATGGGGAAGATCAGCCCCAAAACCCCAAAATTCAGCCCCAAAATCCCCAAATTCAGCCCCCAAAATCCCCCCCGGGACCCCCAGATCCTGCCCAGGTGAGACCCCTCGCTTCCAAATACCCAAAAACAAAAAAAATACCCAAAAATACCTAAGAAACCCAAAATCCCCACAAAATCGGTCTCAAAATGGGGAAGATCAGCCCCAAAATCCCCCTGGGACCCCCAGATCCTGTCCAGGTGAGACCCCGCCCCCAAATACCAAAAAAAACCAAAAAAATCCCCCAAAAACCCAAAATCAGCCTGAAAAATCAAAAAATCAGCCCAAAAATCACCCCCAAAATCTCAAAAGTTCCCTGAAAAATCCCAAAAATTCAGCCAAAAATCACCCCCAAAAATCCCAAAATTGCCTTGAAAAATCAAAAAAATTGCTCCGAAAAAATCCAAAATTTCAGCCCAAAAATCCCCAAAATTTGCCTTGAAAAATCCCAGAAATTCAGCACCAAAATCTCCCCAAAAAAATCCCAAAAATTGCTTTGAAAAATCCCAAAAATTCAGCCCAAAAATCACCCCCCAAAACTCCCAAAATTGCCTTGGAAAAATCTCAAAAATTCAGCCGAAAAATCCCAAAAATTTGCCTTGAAAAATCCCAGAAATTCAGCCCAAAAATCCTCAAATTCAGCTCCAAAAATCCCAAAATTCCTGAAAAATCCTCAAAATTCAGCCCAAAAATCCCCAAAAATTTGCCTTGAAAAATCCCAGAAATTCAGCCCAAAAATCCCCAAATTCAGCCCAAAAAATCCCAAAAATTCCCTGAAAAATCCCAAAAATTCAGCCCAAAAACCCCAAAAATTGCCCTGAAAAATCCCCAAAATCACCCCAAAAACCCAAAAATCCCCAAAATTCTCCCCCATGACCCCAACCCCACCCTTGAACCCCCAAATCCCCCCCCAAATTTATCTCTGGGACCCCAAAATCCCCCAAATTTCCCCCAAATTTGGGGCGGATCTGGCCACGCCCCCTCGTGGCCCCGCCCCCCTGACCACGCCCCTCCCCCAGCGGTTCCGGTGCCCCCCGAAATCTGCGGCGAGGAGGAGGTGAGGGGGGGCCCCAAAATTTGGGGGGAGGGTTCCTAAATTTTGGGGGAGGGTCCCAAATTTGGGGGAAACCTCAAAATTTGGGGAGGGGGACCCCAAAATTTGGGATATGGGAGGGGCTTAAATTGTGGGGAGGGGCCCAAATTTGAGGGGAACCCCAAAATTTGGGGAGGGGGACCCCAAAATTTGGGAGGGGGATTAAATTGTGGGGAGGGGCCCAAATTTGAGGGGAAACCCAGACTTGGGGACCCCCCGAGCTTCCTCACCCAAATTTGGGGGATTTCAAGAGGGGTCCCCAAATTTGGGGGGAGGGTCATGGGGGTTCCCAAATTTGGGGATCGTGGAGTGGGGAGGGAGGTTCCAAATTTTTATTGGGGAATTGGGAACCCCAAATTTGGGGGATCTGGGGGAGCCCAAATCTGGGGAGGGTCCCAAATTTTGGGGGGATCCCCAAATTCTTTCAAACTCTCTTGGGGGTTTAGGGATTCTCCCCATTCTGGAAGATTTTGGGGTTCCCAAATTTTGGGGGTCTCTGGATTTTGGGGGTCCCTCTGAGCCCTCCCCCCCCCGCAGGGCTGTGATTTGGGGGAGACCCTGACCCGGATTTCGGAGGAATTGAGGGGGCGCGACTCCGGAGCGTCCTCCAGGTTTGGGGGAATTTTGGGGATTTTGGGATTTTTGGGGTGATTTTGGGATATTTTTAGAATATTTTGGGATATTTTTGGGATATTTTTGGGGTGATTTTGGGATATTTTTGGGGTAATTTTGGGATATTTTGGGATATTTTTGGGTGATTTTGGGATATTTTGGGGATATTTCTTGGGGGTGATTTTGGGGTATTTTTGGGATATTTTGGGATATGTTTGGGGTGATTTTGGGATATTTTTGGGGTAATTTTGGGATATTTTTGGGATATTTTTGGGATGATTTTGGGATATGTTTGGGGTGATTTTGGGATATTTTTGAGGTGATTTTGGGATATTTTTAGAATATTTTTGGGATATTTTTGGGGTAATTTTGGGATATTTTGGGATATTTTTGGGGTGATTTTGGGATATTTTGGGGATATTTTTGGGGGTGATTTTGAGGCATTTTCAATGCAGTTTTGGGATATTTTGGGGGTGTTTTTTGGGATATTTTTGGTTTATTTTGGGTGTCCCCAGGAGCTGCTCTCGGTGCTGGGTGTGGCTCTGGGGGGTCCCTGGGTAGATTTTGGGGCAGTTTTGGGATATTTTTTTGGCGGTTTTTAGGATATTTTTGGGATATTTTTAGGATATTTTTAGGATATTTTTAGGATATTTTTGGTGCAAGTTTTGGGATATTTTTGGAATATTTTTAGGATATTTTTATGATATTTTTGGGATATTTTTAGGATATTTTTGAGGTGGTTTCGGGATATTTTGGGGGGTATTTTGAGACAGTTTTTGGGATATTTTTGGTGCAGTTTTTAGGATATTTTTAGGATGTTTTTGGGATATTTTTGGTGTGATTTCGGTTTATTTTGGGCCCCAGGAGCTGCTGTCGGTGCTGGATGAGGCCCTGGGGGAATTTTGGGGCTGTTTTTGGGGCAGTTTTTGGGATATTTTTGGTGCAGTTTTTAGGGTATTTTTTAGGATATTTTTAGGGTATTTTTGGGATATTTTTGGGATATATTTGGGATATTTTTGAGGATATTTTAGGGTGATTTCGGTTTATTTTGGGTGCCAGGAGCCGCTGTCGGTGCTGGACGAGGCCCTGGGGGATTTTGGGGCTGTTTAGGGGCAGTTTTGGGATATTTTTGGTGCAGTTTTTAGGGTATTTTTAGGATATTTTTAGGATATTTTTGGGATATTTTTGGGATATATTTAGGATATATTTAGGATATTTTTGGGATATTTTAGGGGCGATTTTGGTTTATTTTGGGTGTCCCCAGGAGCTGCTGTCGGTGCTGGACGAGGCCCTGGGTGGATTTTGGGGCCGATTTTGAGGCGGTTTTTGAAGCGGGTCTTGAGGAAATTTTTATGATATTTTTGGGATATTTTTAGGATATTTTTGGGGTGTTTTTGAGGTGATTTTGGTTTATTTTGGGTGTCCCCAGGAGCTGCTGTCGGTGCTGGACGAGGCCCTGGGTGGATTTTTAAATGATTTTGGCGGTTTTTAGGATATTTTTGGGATATTTTGGGGAATATTTTTGGGATGTTTTAGGTGTGATTTCGGTTTATTTTGGGTGTCCCCAGGAGCTGCTGTCGGTGCTGGACGAGGCCCTGGGGGGATTTTAAAGACGATTTTGAGGCGGTTTTAGGATACTTTTGAGGCGGTTTTTATGATATTTTTGGGATATATTTATGATATATTTAGGATATTTTTGGGGTGTTTTTGGGGTGTTTTTGGGGTGATTTCGGTTTGTTTTGGGCGTCCCCAGGAGCTGCTGTCGGTGCTGGACGAGGCCCTGGCGGGGCCCTGGGTGGATTTTGGGGCTGTTTTTGAGGCGGCTTTTGGGATATTTTTGAGGCGGTTTTTATGATATTTTTGGGATATATTTAGGATACTTTTAGGATATTTTTGGGCTGTTTTTGGGGTGATTTCGGTTTGTTTTGGGTGTCCCCAGGAGCTGCTGTTGGTGCTGGACGAGGCCCTGGGTGGATTTTGGGGCTGGTTTTGGGGCAGTTTTTGGGACATTTTTGGTGCAGTTTTTATGATATTTTTGGGATATTTTTAGGATATTTTTGGGATATTTTTGGGATAGTTTTGGTGTGATTTCGGTTTATTTTGGGTGCCAGGAGCTGCTGTCGGTGCTGGACGAGGCCCTGGCGGGGCCCTGGGCCGCCCTGCCCCCCCCCGCGCGGCACCGGCGGCTCGCGGCGCTGCTGGAGAGCACCGAGCGGCTGGGCCGGGCCGCGGGGGCGGGGCTGGCACCCGGGGGTGTCACCAATGTCACCTCTGAGCACTCAGGTAACCCTCAGTGTCACCTGTGTTACCTGTGTGTCATTGATGTTACCTGTGTGTCACCTGTGTGTCGTTAATGTCACCTGTGTGTCACCCCCAATGGCGCCGAGCGGCTGGGCCGGGCCGCGGGGCGGGGCTGGCACACGGGGTGTCACCAATGTCACCTCTGAGCGGTCAGGTAACCTCAGTGTCACCTGTGTTACCTGTGTGTCATTAATGTCACCTGTGTGTCACCCCAATGGCGCCGAGCGGCTGGGCCGGGCCGAAGGGGCGGGGCTGGCACAGGAGGGACAGCAGTGTCACCAATGTCACCTCTGAGCGGTCAGGTAACCCTCAGTGTCACCTGTGTCACCTGTGTGTCACCTGTGTGTCACCTGTGTGTCACCTGTGTCACCCCAATGGCGCCGAGCGGCTGGGCCGGGCCGCGGGGGCGGGGCTGGGACAGGGGGGGGACACCAGTGTCACCAATGTCACCTCTGCAAGCTCAGGTAACCGTGTGTGACACCTGTGTTACCTGTGTGTCACCTGTGTGTCATTAATGTCACCTGAGTGTCACCTGTGTCACCCCAATGGCGCCGAGCGGCTGGGCCGGGCCGCGGGGGCGGGGCTGGCACCCGGGGGGGACAGCAGTGTCACCAGTGTCACCAATGTCACCAGTGTCACCTCTGCAAGCTCACACCTGTGTGTCACCCCAATGTCACCTGTGTCACCAATGTCACCTCCAAACGCTCAGGTAACCCTGAGTGACACCTGTGAGTCTGTCCATGGCTGTCACAGGGAGGTGGCACTGTGTCATTGTCCCCAGGGTGACACTGTCCCTGTCCCTGTGTCACTGTCCCTGTCCCTGGCCGTGTCCCGGGACTGTCACAGGAGGTGGCAGTGTGTCATTGTCACTGTCCTTTTCCCCAGGGTGACACTGTCACTGTCCCTGTGTCACTGTGTCACTGTGTCACTGTCCCTGTCCCTGGCCGTGTCCCCAGGAGTGTCACTGTGTTCCTGTGTCACTGTGTCACTGTCACTGTCACTGTCACTGTGTCACTGTGTCCCTGTGTCACTCTCACTGTGTCCCTGTGTCACTGTCACTGTGTCACTGTCACTGTGTCACTGTGTCACTGTCACTGTGTCCCTGTGTCACTGTCACTGTGTCACTGTCACTGTCACTGTCCCTGTGTCACTGTCACTCTGTCCCTGTCCCCAGCGCTGTCCCTGGCCGTGTCCCCAGGGTGACACTGTCCCTGTGTCCCTGTGTCACTGTGTCACTGTGTCACTGTCACTGTGTCCCTGTGTCCCTGTGTCACTGTGTCCCTGTGTCACTGTGTCCCTGTGTCACTGTGTCACTGTGTCACTGTCACTGTCACTGTGTCACTGTCCCTGTCCCTGTGTCACTCTGTCCCTGTCCCCAGCGCTGTCCCTGGCCGTGTCCCCAGGGTGTCACTGTGTCACTGTGTCACTGTGTCCCTGTGTCACTCTGTCCCTGTCCCTGTGTCCCTGTCCCTGTGTCCCTGTGTCATTGTCACTGTCCCTGTCCCCAGGGTGACACTGTCACTCTGTCCCTGTCCCTGTGTCACTCTGTCCCTGTCCCCAGCGCTGTCCCTGGCCGTGTCCCCAGGGTGTCACTGTCCCTCTGTCCCTGTCCCTGTGTCACTCTGTCCCTGTCCCTGTGTCACTGTCACTCTGTCCCCAGCGCTGTCCCTGGCCGTGTCCCGCCGCCCCTCCCCCGCCCCGGTGTCGCTCTCGGTCCCTGCGGTGACGCTCGAGGTCCCTCCGGAGGTGGCGCTGGACCCGGAGAGCGGTGAGGGGGAGGGGACAATGAGGGGGAGGGGACAATGAGGGGGAGGGGACATGGGGGGAGGGGACACCGGGGACACTGGGGAGGGTTGGGGTAATTTTGGGGTAGTTTCAGAGGATTTTGGGGTAAATTTTGGGGTAATTTTGGGTAATTTCTGTCCCATTCTCTTCCCCCCCAAGCCTGTCCCTGGCGGCCCTGGGGGGAAATTTGGGTCTAAATTTTGGGATAAATTTGGATCATTTTGATCTCCTCCTTTCTGCTCGCCCCAGGGCTGTCCCTGCTGACCCTGGGTGTAAATTTTGGGATAAATTTTGGGATAATTTCAGTCTCACTCCCTGTCCTTGCCCCAGGTCTCTCCCTGGTGGCCGTAAGGGGGATTTGGGTGTAAATTTTGGGGTTATTTTGGGATAATTTTGGGTAATTTTCTCTGCTCGCCCAGGTCTCTCCCTGCTGACCCTGGGTGTAAATTTTGGGGTTATTTTGGGATAAATTTGGATAATTTCTCTGTCCTCGCCCAGGGCTGTCCCTGGTGGCGCTGCTGACCCTGGGGGGAGGATTTTGGGATAATTTGGGATAATTTTGGATAATTTCTCTCTGCTCGCCCCAGGTCTCTCTCTGGTGGCCCTGGTGTAAATTTTGGGATAAATTTGGGATAAATTTGGATAATTTCTCTGTCCTCGCCCAGGGCTGTCCCTGGTGGCGCTGCTGACCCTCGGGGATTTTTGGATAATTTTGGATAAATTTGATAATTTCTCTGTCCTCGCCCCAGGGCTGTCCCTGGTGGCGCTGCTGACCCTGGGGAGGATTTTGGATAAATTTTGGATAATTTTGGGTAATTTCTCTGCTCGCCCCAGGTCTCTCCCTGGTGGCCCTGCTGAACCTGGGGAGGATTTTGGGATAAATTTGGGATAAATTTTGGGATAATTTTGGGTAATTTCTCTGTCCTCGCTCAGGGCTGTCCCTGGTGGCCATAAGTGAGGATTTGGGTGTAAATTTTGGGGTTATTTTGGGGATAAATTTGGATAATTTCTCTCTGTCCTCGCCCAGGTCTCTCCCTGGTGGCGCTGCTGACCCCGGGTGTAAATTTTGGGATAAATTTGGGTAATTTTGGGTAATCTTCTGCTCGCCCAGGTCTCTCCCTGGTGGCGCTGCTGACCCTCGGGGTCTCCCCGCCGCCCTCCAGGGTGCCCTGGTGCGCTGGGGGTGGGGTCGCTGCCCTGCCCCCCGCCAGGGCCGCGCGCGCGCCCTCGCAGCGGCTCCTGTCGCCCAGCGGTGACCGCGC
>JAKWBO010001043.1:0-20241 GCA_034336685.1 Luscinia luscinia
AAACTCCTCCAGGACTTCCCAAATTCCTCCAGGACACCCCAAAACTCCCCAGGACTCCACATTTCTTCTAGGCCTCCCAACCGTGCCCCAGGACTCCCGAATTCCCTCAGGGCACCCTCAATCCCTGCCAGGACACCCTCAAACTTTCCTAGGACACTCCCAAACCCCCAGTACACCCCCAAAATCTCCCCAGGAAACCCCAAACTCCTCCAAGACAACCCCCAAACCCTCAGGACTTCCCAAAACCCCTCCAAGACACTGCCAAACCCCATCCAGGACTCCCCAAATTCCCTCAGGACATCCCCAAATGCCCCAGGCCGGTTTTGGGGTGCAGCAGGTGCTTTATTACATTTTGTACAATGCGGCTGGGGCCCCCGGATCTCTATGGCTTGTGCTGGGGAAAGGGGTTGACCCCAAAATTTTGGGGCTCAGGGGACCAGAAGCCCAAATTTGGGGTTTGGGAAGGCTGAACCCCAAAATTGAGGTTTTGGGGGCAGGACCCCAAAACCAGGGCTTGGGATCCCCAAATCCGGTGTTTGGGAAGGACTGGGACCCCAAAACTGGAGCTCAGAGGGCCAGGACCCCACAATTGGGGTTTTGAGGGCCCAGGACCCCAAAACTCAGAGCTCAGGACCCCAAAAATCAGGACTCAGAGGGACTGGGACCCCCAGAATTGGGGGTTTTGGGGCCAGGACCCCAAATTTAGGGTTCAGAACCCCAAAATCGGGATTTTGGGACTGGGACCCCAAAATCCGGGAATCAGGACCCCAAATCCAGGCTTGGGGACCCCAAAACTGGGAGGCTGGGGACCCCCAAGTCCAGGGTTTGGGAAGGACTGTGACCCCAAAATCCAGGAATCAGGACCCCAAACCAGAACTCAGGACCTCAAAATCGGGGATTTAGTAAGGACTGGGAACCCACAATTGGGGATTTTGGGAGGCAGGACCCCAAATTTAGGTTTAGGACCCCAAAATTGTTTTTGGAAGGACCAGGACCCCCAAAACTGAGGCTGGGACCCCAAATCCAGGGTTTGAAGACCAGCACCCCACAATTGGGGTTTTGAGGGCTTGGGACCCCAAATTTGGGGTTTTGGGGGTCACTTCCTCGAGGCCAGTCGGGGTCACGCTGCAGGAGCCCCTCGTCGGTGGAGGAGGTGGTGAGGAGGCCCTGCTGCCACCGGGGCCAGCTCGGCGTGTTCCTGGTGCTGGCCAGAGCCCGCAGCCAGCCCTGCATGTCCTCCTGAAACCGAAAATGGGGTGAGACACCCCGAAAACGGGGTCAGGGACATGGAAAATGGGGAGACACCTGAAAATGGGGTTAGGGACATGGAAATGAGGTGAGACACTCTGAAATGGGGTTAGAGAGATGGAATGGAGTGAGACACCCCAAAATGAGGTTAGAGGACATGGAAAATGGGGTGAGACACCCCAAAATGGGGTCAGACATGGAAAATGGGGTTAGTGGGAAAGAAAATGGGGTTGGAAAGATGGAAAATGGGGTTAGATAGTCAGAAAATGGGGTCAGACACCCCAAAAATGGGATTAGAGGAACATGGAAAATGGGGTGAGACACCCAAAAATGGGGTTATGGACATGGAAAATGAGGTTGAGACACCCCGAAATGGGGCTTAGAGGACAGAAATGGGGTTACGAGACAGCAAATGGGGTTAGAGTGACAGAAATGGAGTCAGACACCCCAAAATGGGGTTAGAGAGACACAAAATGGGGTTTGAGGATGGAAAATGGGGTCAGACATCCCAAAGACACCCTGAAACCATCAAAACCTCCATGAGACCCCCAAAATCCCTATGAGACCCCCAAAATCACCACGAGACTTCCAAAATCCCCATGAGACCCCCAAAATACAACAAAGACCCCCAAAATCACCATGAGACCCCCAATATCACCCTGACACTCCCCAAAACTCTACAAAGACCCCTGAAACCACCATAAGACCTCCCCAAAATCAACATGAGACCCCCAAAATGACCCTCAGACACCCCAAAACCCCATGAGACCCCCAAAATCAACCTGAGACCCCACAATCAGACCCCCAAAATCCCCATGAAACCCCCCTAAGCCACCATCAGACCCCCCAAAACCCGACCAGGACCCCCCAAATCCACACCTCGTCCTTGGCCTGCAGCAGGAACTCGCTCCCGCCGCCGGTCCTGCAAGACAGGGACGGTGTCACCGAGGCCACCGGGACTTGGGGACATCAGAGCCACCAAAGGCAGCGGGAGACCCCAAAAGTGGCACCAGAGACCCTAAAAATGGCATCAGACACCCCAAAAACGGCATCAGAGACACCAAAATCAACACGAGATCCCAAAAGTGACATCAGAGACACCAAAAGTGGAGTCAGACACCCCAAAATCAGCATGTGACTCCAAAATCAATACAAGACCTGAAAAATGATGTCAGAGACCTCAGAAGTGACATCAGAGACCCCAAAATGAACATGAGATCCCAAAAATTACATCAGAGACCCAAAAGTGACATCACACCCCATAAAAGTGACATCAGACACCTCAAAAATTACATCAAACCCCCCAAAACTGACATCACATCCCCCAAAAGTGACATCAGAACCACAAAAATGACATCAGAACCCACCAAAATCAACAGGAGATGCAAAAAAATGGCGTCAGACACCCCAAAAGTGACGTCAGGCACGCCAAAATGAACATGAGGCCCTAAAAGTGACTTCAGGGACCTCAAAGTTGACATCAGAGACCCAAAAATGACATGAGAACACACCAAAATCAACAGGAGATGCCAAAACTTGCTCCAGACACCCCAAAATCGACATGAGACTCCAAAAATGACATCAGGGACCCCAAAAGTGACATCAGAGATGTCAAAAATAACATAAAACGCCCCAAAAATGGCATGAGAACCCACCAAAACCAAAACCAACAGGAGACCTCAAAAATTACATCTGAGACCCCAAAAATGGCAGATACCCCAAAATCAACGGCATCAGTGACCCCAAAACGGCATCAGGGACCCCAAAAGTGACATCAGATATCCCAAAAGTGGCACCAAAACCCACCAAAATCAACAGGAGATGCCAAAAATGACATCGGAACCCATCCAAATCAACACGAGACCCCAAAAGTGACATCACACCCCCAAAAAGACATCACACACCCAAAAATGACACCAGCCCCCAAAAACCGATGCAGCCCGGCGTTCACTTGAGCTTGAAGATGTTTTTCTTCTCCTCGTAGTTGCTGGCCACGTCACTGGCAGCGCAGTGCAGGCTGAGCAGTGGCTCGTCAGTGTGCGTGGCACCGGCTGCTGGGCCCTTGGTGTCCTTGTAGAAGCCCAGGTCACCCTTGGCCAGCACGCAGTAGAGGTTCAGCCAGGACCTGCTAACGGGGTTGGGTGGAACCCCCCAAAAAATTTTTTTTTGAGTTTGGAATGTTCGTAGAATTGGTGGATCGTGGATTTTGGTCAATGGCTTTTGTTGGTTGACCAAAATTCGAATACTGGTGGATCTCTTCCATTGATGGACCCTCAACCCTTGAGAACTCTCAATTCTCGGAGACTTCCCAACTCTTGGTGAACCCTCACTCTTGGTGAAGCCCCCAACTCTTGGTGAACCCTCACTTTTGGTGAAGCCCAACTCTTAGTGAACGTCTTCCATTGATGGACCCTAACCCCTGGAGAATTCCCAGTTCTTTGAGAATTCTCAATTCTTGGTGAACCCCAACTCTTGGTGAACCCCATCATTGATGGACCCCCAATTCTTGGTGACTCTCTTCCATTGATGAGCCCCAACTCTTGGAGAATCCCCAACCCTTGATGAAAACTTTCCATTGATGGAACCCTTCCATTGATGGACCACAACTCTTGGTGAAGCCCCAAATTCTGGTGGATCATTGATAAATCCCAACCCTTGGAGAACCTTCTCTTGGTGAACGCCTAAATTGTGATGGAACTCTTCCATTGATGGACCCTCAACTCTTGGTGAATCCTCAGCTCTTGGTGAACCCCAGCCCTTGGAGAACCCTCAACTCTAGGTGAACCCCAACCCTTGGGTGGCGAACCCCCAAAAATTTAGGTGCGTTGTGTTTGATATGTTTGTATTGTTGGTGAATCAGAACCCCATCACTGATGGATCCCCAACTCTTGGTGAACCCCACTCGATGGACCCCAACTTGAGAACCTCAACTCTTGATGAACCCCAAAATTCTGGTGGATCATTGATGGACTCAACCCTTGGAGAACCCTCAACTCTGGTGAACCCCTAAAATTCTGGTGGATCATTGAAACCCCAACCCTTGGAGAATCTCCAACTCTTGGTGAACCCCAACTCATGGTGAATCCCATAACTGATGGACCCCCAGCTCTTTGTGAACCCCCAAACCTTGATGAACCCCCAAATTTTGGTGAACATTGATGAACCCCAACTCTTGATGAACACCTTGGTGAACCCCCAAATTCCAGTGGATCATCAATGAACTCCAAACCCTGGAGAACCCCTTCCAGTGATGTCCCCCAACTGTTGGTGAACCCCCAAATCCTGGTGAACCCCAACCCTTGATGAACCCCCAACCCTTGGTGAACCTCAACTCTTGGTGAACCTCAACCCTTGTAGAACCCCTTCCATCAATAAACCCCAGCCCTTGATGAACGTCTTCCACTGAGGGACCCCAAATCTTGGTGAACCCCAACCCTTGATGAACACCCCAACCCTTGATGGACCCCCAACCCTTGGTGAGCCTTCATTGATTAACCCCAACCCTTGATGAACCCCCAACCTTGGAGAACCCTTCATCAATAAAACCACAACCTGGATGACCCCCCAATTCCAATGGATCACCCATGAACCCCAACGCCTGGAGAACCTCCAGACCTGTTGGACGCCTTCTTGCCGGCGTCATCGAGCTCGTGCTTGCGCAGCAGGAACCCCTCATGCGTCACCATGTGCGCGGGGGGCGGCAGTGCACTGCCCTGTGCCGGCGCCGACCGCGAGCGCCGCGGCTGCCCCAGACCCTGCGCCAAGTCCTTGGGGAGCCTCGGGGACCAGCGGGGAGACAGGCCGGGGAGTCGCGGTCACAGGGCTGGGGATGGGAGGGGACAGTGAGGGGTGGCTGGTGGGACACTGAGGGGACAATGAGGGGACATTTAGGGGATATGGAGAGGTGTCCAGTGGGACACTGAACGGACACTGAGGGGACATTTAGGGGACATGGAGGAGGACGGTGGAGGGCAATAATGAGGGGACAATGAGGGATCTCCAGGAGGCCACTGAGAGGATCTCTGGTAGGACACTGAGGGATGTCCAGTGGGAGGCACTGAAGGACCTCCATGGAGTCATGGAGGATTCTCCAGTGGAACCATGAGGGGACAGGAGGGGACAATGGGACATCCATGGGAACGTGGAGGGGCCAATGAGGGGACCCTGAGGGGACACAGAGGATCTCCAGTGGGACATGGAGAGGACAATGAGGGGACATCCAGGGGAACATGGAGGGGACATTGAGGGCTGTCTCGTGGGACGTAGAGGGGACACTGAGGACATCCAGGGGCACATGGAGGGACATGGGGGCACTGAGAGGCACATGGAGGATCTCAGAGGGACACTGAGGGGACATGCAGGGGGCCATGGAGGGGACAATGAGGGATGTCTAGTGGAAAATGGAGGGGACACTGAGGCTCTTCAGTGGGACAAGGAGGAGACACTGAGGGGGCACACTGAGGGATGTCTGGTGGGACATGGAGGGGGCAATAAGGGGACACTGAAGGGACATCCAGAGGGACATGGAGGGGATCTCCAGTGGGACATTGAGAGGATCTCCAGTGGGACATGGAAGGGACAATGAGGAGACATCCAGGAGGACATGGAGGGGACACTGTGGGATGTCCAGTGGAACATGGAGGGGACAATGAGGGGACACTAAGGATCTTCAGTGGGACATGGACGGGGACACTGAGGGGGATATGGAGGAGACACTGAGGGGACCCTGAGACATCTCTGGGAAGTCATGGAGGAATCTCCAGGGGAGCATGGAGGGGACATCTAGGGGACATCCAGGGGGACATGGAGGGGATCTCCAGTGAGACATGGAGTGGACATGGAGGCTACACTGAGGGATGTCCAGTGGGACATGAAGGGGACATCCAGGGGGACATGTAGGGGACATTCAGGGGACACTGAGTGGAATCCAGAGGGACACAAGAAGGAATCCAAGGAGCCACTAAAGGGTCACCAAGGGTTCACCAAGGACTCACCAAAGCCGGCACGGGCCTGCTCGCCTCCTTATCCTGCAGCTGCTCCACGATGTCGGCCAGGGTGGCTTTGCTGCTGGGGGACATTTGGGGACGACGGTGGGGTCACCTCAGCCCCGTCTCCTCCCTGCTGTCCCCACGGTGTCCCCATAGCGTCCCCTCGCTCACCTGCCGCCGTTCCCATCGTACCACGGCAGCTCCGGCTCTCTGGACTTCTGGCACTCCAACCGGCGCTCCCGGCGCCGCTCCGGCAGCACTGACCGGACCTCACCGGGCTCCTCAGCTTTGGGGCACACCGGGGGCTCGGCGGGGGTGGCCGCGATGACGGCGGCAGTAGCCGGGGGTGGCTCAGAGGGTCCTCCCTCGGGGGTCGGAGTCTGGACGCGGTCAAGCTTGGGCTGGAGGCGCTCAGGTCGCAGCTCGTGCCGGATGTAAGCAATGCGCAGCTCCGACCGGCGAGGGTCGGCACCTCCCAGGGGTTCCCCCAAAAATCTGACAGTCAGGAGCGCCGTCGGCAGCTGTTTGTTCTGCTCGGCCTTGAGCTTCTCAATCTGTGGGGTGGCATGAGGTGGGGTGGAGATGGACATGATGGAGATGGTGATGGAGGTGATGGACATAATGGGAATTGAAATTATGGAGATGGGAGATGATGGAGATGGGGGTGAGGGTAGAGATGAAGGTGATGGAGATGTGGATGGAGATGGAAATGATGGAGATGGAGGTGACGGAGATGAGATGGGGATGGGGGTGGAGATGGATGGATATGGGGTGAAGATGGAGATGGGGTGGAAATGATGGAGATGAGGGTGGAGATGGAGGTGATAGAGATGACAGAGATGAGATGGAAATAGAGATAGAGATGGTTGGAGAGGATGGAGATGGACATGGACATGGACATGGAGGTGATGGAGATGGGTTGGAGATGATGGTAATGGGAGGGTTGGAGACGAGATGGAAATGAAGATGGCAACAGTGATGGAGATTATGGAGATGATGCATACGGAGATAGAGACGGTTGGAGATTACGAAGATGGAGACAAAGATGATGGACACGGTGATGGAGGTGATGGAGATGATGGAGATGGAGACCGGGATGGAATTGATGATGGAGATGAAGACAAAGATGGAGGCAAAGATGAAGATGAAAATGGAGATGAAGATGAAGGGGACAAAGCCAGCAATGGAAACAGCAACAGAGATTTAAACGGGATCAAGGTCAGACGAGGAGATTCTGCTGAGCCCACAGCTGCCCCCATCCCCGGTGACACCCCCGGCACCGCCGTACCGTGGTGAGGTGCCCCAGGGAGCTGAACCTCTCCTCCCAAGCAGCGGCGCTGTGCGCGACCCCTCAGGCCCCACCCAGAGCAGATTTTCAATAAATGCCTTGACAAAGGAGCTGGTCTTCTGGCCCAGTCACTACAGAGACCAAGACTGGGAACAGAACCAACACCAGAACTGAGACCAGCACTGCTCCTGCACTGGAACTGTGTCTGGGACAGAGACTGAGACTGAAATCAGTCTCAGATTTGGCACTGGGACCAAGACTGAGACAAGCACCGACACTGGGACGGTCACCAGGAGAGCTCCAGGACTGCCCTGGGACCAGAACCAGACCGGGAGAACTCCAGGACTGAGACTGTGAGAGGCACCGGAACCAGCACCAAGACTGGCACCGGTACAAAAACCCAAACTGGCACCACTCCAGCACCAGAACCAAGACTGAGACTGGCACTGGGACCACTCTGGGACAAACACCAGCACCAGTATCAGCGCTGGATCTGGGACTGCCCTTAAACCGAGACCAAGACCAACATTGAGTCCAAGACTGAAAATAGAACCGGTACTGGCACCGAGACTGGCGCCACTATCGGACCCAGACTGAGACCAGCATTATGGAAGCTGAGACAGAGAGTGCTGTGGATTTAATTGGCATTTGCAGTTTGATAACCAGGACGCCTTGGCAAGAACAAACAGAGCTTTGACGATTACAAGAAGATTGGATCGAGACTGGCAACAGAAAGAAGATTGAACTAAATAAGGAGAAATGTAAAGTTTGTCTGGGTGATGTTTAATGAATGTAGTAAAAAATGACTGCCTACCTAAAAATGCTGTACAATGTAGCTCACAATAAATTTGGATTCTGATCATGAGTCAGTAGTCCCTGTCTCTCAATCCTTGATAGAATCCCCTGGGACCAGCAACAAGAATGGCATCAGAATTAGGATGGTGATCAAAACTGGGACCAGAGCCAACAGCAGAACTGAGAGTGGCACCTCTTAAAGATGGGCACTGGGACCAAGACTGAGACCATGACGGACACTGGGAGCGGCACTGGGAGCACTCCAGGACTGCTCTGGGACCTGGACCAGAACTGGCACCGGAAGAACTCCAGGACTGAGACTGAGAGCGGCACTGGAACCAGAACCGAGCCTGGCACCGTTTCAGAACCGGGCCTGAGACTGAGACTGGCACTGGGAGCACACTGGGATCAACACTGGCACCGGTACCATCCCTGGGAATAAAATCAGTATGAGAAATAGACCATGACGAAAAATTAAACCAGAACTGGCACTGGCACTGGCACCAACACTAGCACCAGTATACGACCAAAAATGAGACCAATGCCAGCACCGTTCTGGCATTGGGATTCAGACCAGGACAGGAATCGGCACCAGGAGCGCTCCAGGACTACTGCAAACTGAGCCTGAGACCAGGACCAGGACAGAGATCGAAACCAGGAGCACTCTGGCTCCTCCTTGTTCACTGCGGGGAGTTTTGGCTGCGCCCCCACATGAGACTGGGCAGGACTGGTAGGGACCCCTGGGTGGGAAAGAACAACCTCGGTTCGCATCGTTCTGGAGCAGCCATCCTGGTCCATACGGTCCCAGTTTGTACAATCCCAGTCTGCATGGCCCTGATCTATTTGGTCCCAGTCTGTGCAGTCCCAGTCTGGAGGATCCCAGTCCATGTGATCCCAGTCCCCATGATCCCAGGCTGCATGGTCCTGCATGGCTCACACTGCCAGGCTCTGGAATTCCAGTTCCCAGACAGGAAAAGATGTTCCTGCCCTTGAAGGCAAAGCTCTTCAGAAGGGGCCAAAAGCCAAGTGCAGCAAGATCTTACAGGGACATTTCACTGCCAGCCTTCACAACTTCACCCATGGCTGTTGCAGCTCCTGCACTGGGAATTGAATCAGGGCAGGGTCTTTGGTGGGAGCTGCCCTGGGTCAAGGGAGACCCTGAGAGAGAAACAGAGCAGGCAGAGAGAGGCAGGAGAGAAAGGAGGACACAAACACAATCAGCTGAGAAGGTGCCACTGAAAAAAGAACTGGAACTGACTGAAAGAGAATGGGACAGAAATCAGGAATTGTCAAAGGTTTATTTACTATCAAATCCATCCCCCCAGCCTGCCCCACACAATCCCAATCCCACTGCTCCAAACTGGGATCCCACTTGTCCCAATTTCCTTCCAACCCCTTCTCACTATGGCGGTTCTGGAATTAAGTAAGGTTCGTGTGGGATTGAGTTGTTTTGAGAAGGGAACAAAATACTTGGACGTGCGATTGAGCCTTTTTGAGTCAAAATTGAGTTGTTTCCTGTGATATTTGAGTGGTTTTGAGGACAGATCGATTCCTATTGGCTTTAAGAGCACAAAGAGATGGAGAAGAGAGAGAAATGAAGGCTAAAACAAAAGGGTAACCAGGCAGGTGTCTTCCCAACATGGATCCCAGAGAATGTGGGTCACCAGGGCTCTGCCAACGTGGGTCCTGCAGTGGGGGATGGAGTTGGAGCAGCGCACGAAGCTCTTCCCACACTCAGGGCACTTTTAGCGCTTCCCTTACTGGTGCCTCCGTTGGTGTTTGGTCAAGTTTGAGCTTCGGGAGAAGCTCTTCCCACACTCCTCACACTCATAGGGCCTCTCCCCGCTGTGGATGCACCGGTGCATGATGAGAGTGGACTTGTGCCTGAAGCCCTTCCCGCAGTCAGGACACTCGTAGGGCCTCTCCTCCGTGTGTGTCTGATAGTGCTGGAAGAGCTTGGAGCTGGTGGGAAACCTCTTCCCACACTTAGAACACTCGTAGCGCCTCTCCCCAGTGTGGATCCTTTGGTGATCGATTAGGCTGGAACGGTGCCTGAAGCCCTTCCCACAGTCCCCACACTTGTATGGCCTTTCCCCAGTGTGGATCCTTTGGTGGCAGATGAAATCCTTCCGCTCCCTGAAGCTCTTCTCACATTCCTCACACTGGTAGGGCCTCTCCCCAGTGTGGATTCTCTGGTGGCTGCTCAGGCTGGAGCTCTGGCTGAAGCTCTTCCCACACTCCTCACACTTGTGGGGCTTTTCCCCAGTGTGGATGCGCCGGTGTTCTTTGAGGTGGGAGTTTCGTCTGAATCCCTTCCCGCAGTCGAGGCAGCGGAAGGGCTTCTCGTCTGTGTGCGTGCGCTGGTGCTTGAGGAGATTGCTTTTAGTGTGAAACCTCTTCCCACAGTCCCCACACTCGTAGGGCCTCTCCCCAGTGTGGATCCTCTGGTGGGGGATCAGGCTGGACCTCCATCTGAAGCTCATCCCACACTCCGAGCACTTGTGGCGCTTCTCCCCATCACGAAGCTGCTCATGGACCACCAGGTCCGAGCTCTGGCTCCATCTCCGGCCGCCTGCCCGGCCCAGGCTGGGTCTTTCCTCCTCAGATCCCCGCGATCTGCGTTTGCAGCCCCTCCTGGTGCGGGATCTCCGCGGCTTTTCCTCCCCGTTGGATTCCTGCGCCGTGGAGCCGCTGCAAACGGCCTCTTCCACCAGGTTCTCCCACGGGGATTTGTCCTCCCTGCTCTCCGTGCTCAGCTCCTTGTCTGGGCAAGGAAGGACAAGAGAGGATGGGATTTGCCTCCGTGCCAGAGGGAAGGGGAAGGAGATCCCCCCAGCACGTCCCCAGCAGGTCGGTGTCGGCAGCAGGGTGTCCTGCAGCCGAGGGCCGTGCTGGGCTGGGAGATGGAGCAGGACAGAGGGGGAAAGGGGCACTCCTCACCTGCCTGGGGCTCCTGGGCCATCTTCCTCTTCCTCGCAGCCTCCTCCTCCATCGGGCCAATGGGTTGGCAATGGGAAATCCTGGTTTGGGGAAAAACAAGGGATGAGCGCGTTGTGTTGGGGGTTCCTCCTGCCCAAGTCCATCTCTAGAAGTCCCCGGGCATCTGGGGCTCCATCAAAACCTCCCAAACACCAACATTCAGCCCTGAAAATGCCTCCCAGGAGTTCCTGGCAATGGTCCCTCCCCTTTGGTGTTCGGGGGTTCCCCCCTGTCCCAGCTGCTGGGGGTCACGCTTCTATTGGGGGTCCCCATCTACTCGGTGCCCGCCCTCCCCAGGCTGCTGGGAGTGCCAGCAATCCGAAAAGCTCCCCCCTCTTCCCTCTCCCCATTTAGGGATGCTGGGGGATTTTGGTATCGGGGTCCCTTCTCCCCTTATTCTCTGCTTTGGGGTGCTGGGGGTCCAAGGAGTCCCCCCTGCCCCTCTCCAGGCTGTTGAGGGTCCCGCCAATGGCGGCGCTCCCCCCTCTCTGGGCTCCCCACTTTGGGCTCCTGGGGGACACAGGGCTCTGCTCCTCCAGGCTGCCTCTGCCGGCAGCTGCCACCAGGACCCCCAGTGTCCCCCAAGGGCATTTTCTGCTCAGCTTTGGAGTTCTGCATTCTCCAAACATTCCCTTCGCTAAAAAAATAAAACAAACCATGCTGAGAGGCACTGGGACTATTCCAGGGCAACTGGGATAAAACTGGGGGCAAGTGAACCACGCTGAGGTAACTGGGAGTGCCTGGAAATGACTATGGGATTGTTCAGGTCAACTGGGATATACTGGGAGTGTCTGAGACCATAGGGGTGGTGAGTAGGACCTAACTGGGAGCAACTGGGAAGGTGCTGGGGATAAAACTGGGACCATGCTGGGGCAACTGGGGGCAAGTGTGAGTGACTGGGGCCCTGCTGGCAGAGACTGGACTCATACTGGACTCATACTGGGATAGTACTGGGAGTGACTGGGACTGTGCTAGGGGCAGCTGGGATAACTGGGAACACACTGGACCTAAGTGGTGTTGGAAAAGGTATCCGTTTAAAAATTTTTTCTGTAATTTTAATAAAGATATTTTCTTTGCCTTTGGCCTAAAAAACTTTTCATTTTCTTTGCAGGGCATTGCTGCACCATGTGCAGTCTGATGAACTCAACACATCAACACACTGAGAGCAGCTGGAATGCTCAAGGGTCATCAGCGGCCATTAACAGAACATCAGTGGCCACCCAGGAATATCCACCCCAGACTCTGCTTCTGGCAAATTACAGACACCTCCTCTGAAAAGACTGATAAAATCAGGGAAGGAAGATCTAATTAACATCAGAAGGAAAGAAACTCGGATCCAAAAAGGAGACCAAATATTAGGAATTGAGTGTTTGCAACTTGAGATTAAAAAACACTGACCCAATTCATTTCTATGACTGTATAAAAGAACTAAAAACGGAGTGTCATGGAGTGATTCTCTCTTGCACACACGGGTTATGTGTGGATGAGAAGATTTCTGTGCTACATCCTGGCCACAACATCCTGCCCAGATAATAAAGTAATGCCTTGACTCTCTAAATTTTAAATTGTTGTTGGAGGTTTTGTTTTTTCTCTCAGTTTCAGTGACCTTGGGAGGAACTGGGAGCAACTGGGACCGTGCTGGGGCAAATTCCATCATAATAGGGAATGGCTGGGAGTGACCGGGCTCATGCTGGGAGTGCCGAGGAAACTGGAAGCACACGCGGGGAGCAACTGGGCTCATGCTGGGAGCAGCCACTGGCGGCACCGGGAGCCCCGAAGCCCTTTCCCGGCCATGCCGCCCCTCCAGCCCCAGCACCCCCCGCCGGGGTCCCGGCAATGCCAGGGGTCCCCCTCTCGGGCTCCCCGCTTTGCCCTTCTGGGGCTCTCCTCTCTCTGCGCTCCCGCTCAGGGAAGCCGCGCCTCTCCCGGGGCTCCCAAAACCGCTGTCCCCCGCCGATCCCGCCTCGCGCGCTCCCCACGTGGCCCCGGCAGAGCTCGCAGGGCCCGGCCCGGAAGCCCAACCCCACCGCGGGGGACCCGCATCCCCGCCCCCGCCGGGGCTCTGCCCGCACCACCGGGACCCCCAAAACACCTCCCGGGGACTCCCCGATGTCCCCCGAGGGCCATCTGCGCCTCTGGAGCCCGGCAACATCCAAACATCCCCCAAAAATCCCCAAACCCAGGGACCCCCGGGATATTTGGGGCGAGCTCCCTCTCCGGGCACCTGCGGGATGGGGGGCGATGGTCCCGGGGGCTGCGAGTTCAGGCAGCTCCGGGCTGGCGCTCGAATCGTTCCTTGTCCCCTCCTGCTTCTGCTGCCGCTCCGCCTCTTCCTCCCTCCCACCTCCTCCTCCTGCCCCGTTCTGAACCCCTGAACTGGGAGGGGATGGGGTCAAGGAAGGGCGGGGAACTGTGAGGGAAAAGAAATCACCAAAAGCCTCAAAATGCAGCCTAAAATCCACCAGGTTTGGCCTAAAATCAGCCAAAGGACCTCAAATCCACACAGTGATCTAAAATCATCCAAATTTGCCTAACATTGTCCAAAAGGGCCCTAAAATCCAGTCTAAAATCCCACTTTGGCATAAAATCAGCCAAATGGGCCTAAAATCTTTGGAAGCAAGACCACGACCAACACCAGAACCAGCACCAGCATCAATACTGAGACCAACATCAGAAAGGAGACCGAGACCAGGACTGGGAACAGAACTGACACCAGAACTGAGACCAGCACCACTCCAGAACTGGAACTGAGACTGGGACCAAGACCGAGACTGGGCCCTGAATTTCTGCTGGGACCAAGACTGAGACCAGCACCGACACTGGGACGGGCACCAGGAGAGCTCCAGGACTGAGACTGAGAGCGGCACCGGCACCAGAACTGAGACTGGCACCGCTCCATGACTGGGTCTGACAGTGAGATTGGCACTGGGAGCACTCTGGGATCAACACTGGCACCAGTACCAGCACTGGGACCGGAACCGCTCCGAGACTGAGACCAAAACTGAAAACGAAACCGGCACCAAGACTGGCACCGCTATAGGACCGTGACTGAGCCTGAGACCAGCACCGCTCGGGATCGAGATTCAGACCGGGACCAGAATCAGCACCAGGAGCGCTCCAGGACTGCTCCAAACTGAGACTGAGACCGGGACCAGGACAGAGACCGACACCAGGAGCGCTCTGGGACCTCCTTGTTCACTGCGGGGAGTTTTGGCTGCGCCCCACACGGGACTGGGCAGGACTGGGAGGGACCCTGGGAGGGGCGGGACCGTCTCAGTTCACATCGTTCTGGAGCAGCCATCCCGGTCCATATGGTCCCAGTTTGTACAATCCCAGTCCATGGGATCCCAGTTTGTACAATCCCACTCTGCATGGCCCTGATCCATCTGGTCCCAGTCTGTGCAGTCCCAGTCTGGAGGATCCCAGTCCATGTGATCCCAGCCCCCATGATCCCAGTCTGCATGGTCCTGCATGGCTCACACTGCCAGGCTCTGGAATTCCAGTTCCCAGCCAGGAAAAGTTCTTCCTGCCCATCCTAGTTTTGGTTCTCCAATTTGAGATTGCCCAGCCAAGGCACCCATTTATGTCACAGCTTTAGCATCCCGATCCTGTTCCCAATCCTATTCCCAATCCCTATCTCATTGCCATTCCCATTCTCAATCTTCTTCCCGTTCCCCTTCTTGATGCCATTCCCAGTCCTGTTCCCGGTCCTGATCCCGATCTCATTCCTATTCCCATTCTAATCCTGATCCCATTCCTGTTCCCAATCCCTATCTCATGCCCAATCCCTATCTCATTCCCTTTCCCAATCTTGTTCCTCTTCCCATTCCCAATCTCGTTCCCATTTGTGATTCCGATCTCATTCCCAATCTCAATCCCTTTCCCAATTCCAATCCCTTTCACATTCCCAATCCCTCTTTCATTCCCATTCCCAAGCCTGTTCCCATTCCTGATCCTGTTTCCATTCCCAATCCCAATCCCATTGCCTTTCCCAATTCCAATCCCGTTCACATTCCCCTTCCCAATCCTGTTCCCAATCCCCAATTCCAATCCTTATCGCATCCCCAATCCTGATCTCATTTCCTTTTCCGATCCCTCGTTTCCAGTCTCGTTCCTATTCCCAATCCCTAACCTGTTCCCAATCCCAAACCCGTTCCCGTTCTCATTCCCAATCTCATCCCTGTTCCTGATCTCAATCTCATTTGCCATCTCGATCCCTTTTCCCAACCCTGATCCCGTTCTCATTCCCAATCCCTATTTCATTCCCACTCCCGATCCTGTTCCCAATCCCGATCCTGTTCCCAATCCCGATCCTGCCGCTGTTTTCAGGGAATCATTTTGATCTCAACCTCTACCCCAAACCTGGGGGGGTCAAAACCCCCCAAATCCTGGGGTCAAACACCCCCAAACCCCAAATTTGGGATCAAAACCCCCAATCCTCAAACGTTGGGGTTTGAAATATTTGGGGTGTCCAACCCTCTGATCCCAAAATTTGGGGTTAAAGCCCCCTGATCCCCAAATTCTGGGGTCAAAACCCCCAAAACCCAAACCCTGGGGTGTCAATCCTCCCAAATCTCAAATTTTAGGGTCACCCAGACCCCCTCAGTTCTCAAACTCTGGGGTTAAACCCTCCAAATCCCCATAATTTGGTGTCAAACCTCCCCCCCCAAATCCCAAACTTTAGGACCAACACCACCCAAACCCCAAATCCTGAGGTGTAAAACACCCTTGACCCCAAATTTTAGGATCAAACCCCCTCAGACTCCAAACCTTGAGGTGTCAAACCCCCAATTCCCAAACTCTGGGGTTTGAAATATTTGGGGTGTCCAACCCCCGATCCCAAAATTCTGGGGTCAAACCTCCTGATCCCAAACCCTGGGGTGTCAACCCCCAAACTTTAGGATCAAACCTCCCCCATCCCCAAACTTTGGGGTCAAACCCACCTGACCCCAAACTCCCCTCCAAAACCACTCCACCCTGGGGGCACAGCAGGGGTCATTTGGGATTTAATTGCTGTTGATCTGGGATTTATTTGGGGTGGGGGCAGCGCCAGGTGCAATGTCTGCAGAGACACCCTGGGTACAATGCTGGAAAA
Source organism: Luscinia luscinia (assembly GCA_034336685.1). Taxonomy (NCBI): domain Eukaryota; kingdom Metazoa; phylum Chordata; class Aves; order Passeriformes; family Muscicapidae; genus Luscinia; species Luscinia luscinia. The sequence goes on from JAKWBO010001043.1 coordinate 16,394, forward strand.
ACCCTCAAAACCCCTGGGGAACCCCAAAAACCCCTGGGGAACCCTAAAAGTGAATTTGCGGTGGGAAAAGGAGATTTTGGGGTAAAAGGGGAAGAGATTGGAATGGAAAAATGAGATTTTGGGATGGAAAAGGAGATTTGGGGGAGAAAAAGGGTTTAGAGTGGGGATTGAGGATTTGAGGTCAGGATTTCAGTGGGAATAGAGGCTTTGGGATTGAAAAAGGAGATTTTGGGTGGGAAAAGGGGATTTTGGGGTGGACAGGAAAGGATTTAGGGTGGAAAAAGGGATTTGGGGTGGAAAAGGATTTTGGGGTGGAAAAGGATTTGGGATGCTCAAAAGATTTGGGGTGTGAAAGGAGAATTTGAGCTGGGAAAAGAGAATTTGGGGTCTGAAAAGGACATTTGGGGTGCACAAAGAAGGATTTTGGGGTTGGAAAAGAGGATTTGGGGTTTAAAAAGATTTGGGATAAAAAGGAGGATTTGGTCCGAGCTGAACTTACCTGGGGAGTGGGGGCAGCTGGAGGTTTGGGGCAGGGTCAGGACCATTTCTGGGGCAGTTTCTGGGATTTTTGGTGTTTGGGGCTGGTTTTGAGCAATTTTGGAATATTTGGGGGCAGCTTTGAGGCATTTTGGGGTGGTTTGGAGGGATTTTAGGGTGTTTCTATGGGGATTTTGGGGTGTTTCTAGTTGATTTTGGGGGCAGCCTGAAGGGATTTGGGGTGTTTTGGGGCAGTTTTGGGGTATTGAGGGGCGGTTTGAGGCGTTTCTCTGGAATTTTGGGGTATTCCAGGCCCATTTTTCGGGTTTGGGGGTGTTTCAGGTGGGTTTGGGTCACTTTTGGCGAAGGAGATCTTCATGGCGTTGCTCTGGGATTTTGGGGTGTTTTGGGGTACTCAGGGGCAGTTTTGAGGCGTGTCTCAGGGATTTTGGGGCGTTGCTCTGAGATTTGGGGTGTTTCGGGGCAGTTTTGCCAAAGCCTCCCAAAACGCACCTCAGACCCTCAATTCCCTCAGACCCCCAAATCGCCCCAAATCCATTCGGGACCCACTTCAGACCCTCACTTCTCAGAGCCCCCAACTTCCCATGTCCCCGGCTCCACCTCAGATACCCCAATTCCCCAAAGCTTCCCAGACCCTCAGTTCCCTCAGAGACCCCCAAAGCACCTCATTTCCCGGCCCCACCTCAGACCCTCAATTCCCTCAGACCCCTAAATCCCCCATTTCCCCAAAGCCTCCCAAAGCACCTCAGACCTCAATTCCTCAGATTCCCCAAATCCCCCATTTCCCCGGCCCTACCTCAGGTTCCTACACAGCCGATCTCCCGTCACGCTCTGTCCGCCAGCGCGGGGCCCTCCCAGCCAATAGCGGCGCGCTCTCCCGAGCCAACCAATCAGCGCGGCTCCCTCAGCAACACCGCCTCCCGGCGGGGTTCTGGGGAGTCCCCAGGGTTGGTTTGGGGGTTCCTGGGGGTCCCAGCCCCACCCTGACCGGGCTCTGGGGGTTTTGGGGAGGATCCCCTCAGTTTGGGAGGGTCTCCCACGGTGCCCCTCCCAAAAAGTCTCGAGGGTCCCTGGAAGTGGCTCCTGTTCCACCGGCCCGTGCCCCCTGATCCAGGACGGGCCCCAGTGAGTCTGGGGGCTTCGGGGGCTGGGGGCGGTTTGGGGGTTCTGGAGGGTTTGGGGAGTCTGGGGGATCTGGGGGCTCTGCAGAAACCCTAAAATCCCCAAAACCCCTGAAATCCCTAAATCCCCAAAATCCTCCCAAAATCTCCCAAAATCCCCAAAATCCCTGAAACCCCCAAAATCTCCCTAAAATTGCCCCAAAACCCTCAAAATCCCTCCAACCCCTCAAAATCCCCTTGAAATCCCCTTGAAATCCCCCAAAATTCCCCGAAATTCCCCAAATCTTCCCTAAAATCTCTCCAAAATCACCAAAATCCACCCCAAGAATTCCCTGAAATCCTCCCAAAATCTCCCCAAAATCCCCAAAATCCCCAAAATCCCCAAAACTCCCCAAAATCCCCAGGACACCCCAAAACCCTCAAAATTCTCCCCAAACCTCTCAAAATCCCCAAAATTTTCCTAAAACGCCTCAAAATCCCTCACACCAAAATCCACCCCAGACACCCCAAATCCCCAAAACTCTCAAAATCCCCTTGGACACGCAAAATCCACAAATTCTCTAAAACCCCCAAAATCCCCAAAATTTTCCTAACCTCCCCAAAATCCCCTAAAATCCTCAAAATCTAACCTCCCCAAAATCCCCCAGACACCCCAAAATCCTTGGGACACCCCAAAATTCTCCCAAAACCCCTCAAAATCTCCCAAATTTTCCAAAATCCCCCAAAATCCACCCAAATCCCCAAAATTCCTGAAATCCCCCAAATCCCCTGAAATCTCCCCAAGATCTCCTGAAACCCCAAATCTCCTAAAATTCCCAAATCTCCCAAATCCCCAAAATCCCCAAACCCCCAACCCCTGAGCACATCTCCCCGTGGGGCTGCAGCCCCTGGCCCCGCCGTGTCCAGCAGAGCCCCCAGACCCCAATTGGGGCCGGGGGTCCAGCAGAGCCCCGGCCATGGCCAGGGCCACCAGCCCACACCTGGGGTGGGGGATTTTGGGGGTTTGGGGGTTGGGAGGATTTGGGGCAGATTTGGGGATTTCAGGGAATGCCTGGGGGCATTTGGGGGATTTTGAGGTTGTGGAGCAATTTTGGGGGATTTTTAGGAGATTTCAGGGGGATTTTGGGGGGATTTGGGGCTTTAGGACAATTTTGGGGTGATTTTGGGGGGTCTTTAAAATCGGGAACAACATCTAGCAAAGGCTACTTGGTTAGTTAACACCAGAGGTTCCATCAACCAAGCAGGTCCTGCCCAGTCTGACTCCCTTAATATAGTGGATGGAGATAAAGTCACAGTGGCCCAAGTTAGAGGTTTGTTAGGAAAGGCAGTATGGGTTAATCCTGCCTCGTGTACAGGCAAACCCATTCGTGGGATTGTCTTTGCTCAAGGACCAGGATGTACGTGGTGGGTAATGCAGAAAGATGGAACAACACGATGTGTACCTCAGGGAGATCTGATTGTGGGGTGAGACAGAAGGAATAACCTAAGTGTTGAAGGCCTGAGTAAGTAAAATGAGAGGAAACGTGTAAGTGTTGAAGGTTTGAGCAAGTAGATGAAAGCTTTTACATTGTATAGTGGTGTATATATCCCAATCGTGTGTCAATGTTCACGATGTGGGATAAGGGGTGGAATGTCCTGGGTCAGTGTTATGACTACTCCTCTACCTGCCCCCCCACCTCTGTCTGCACGGAGCTGCTGCCGCCTCCCCCGCCCCGGCGGGCCCGGCTGCTGGGCTGCTGCTGCCTGCTGCTTTGGCTGCTGCTGCTGCTGGCTTTGGCTGCTGCTGCTTTTGCTGCTGCTTTTGCCGCTTTGGCTGCCGCTTTTTCCCCTAGCTTTTGCCCCAGCTTCTCCTGCCCCCAGCTGCTCCCTCTTTCTCTCTCCCTTCTTCCCCTCATCCCGAAGATCTGCACTGGCTCCGGACGGAGGGATCTGAACATCAGAGACTGCGTCTGGAAGCCTGCCACAGAAGCTTTGCACCCTTCCCAGCAGGGACTGACCGAGCTCGTCCATCCTCGCTCACCTTGGTGAAAACGTTTTGTGTCATCTGGGGATTGTTCTTTCCTGGTGTTGGGAAGTGTTTTGTTAAAATAAACAAGTTTTTTCCACTTTTTTCCCTCGGAGGAAGTTCTTCCTCGAACCTGGTAGTGGGAGGGGAAGGAGTTCTGGGGTTTATTTTCCTAGGGGACTCCTTTGCGAGATATCTCCCGTAAATTTGTCCTAAACCAGGAC
>JAKWBO010001044.1:2500-10000 GCA_034336685.1 Luscinia luscinia
TCATTCATCTATCTATCTCATTCATCTATCTATCTATCATCATTCATCTATCTATCTATCCATCTATCTATCTATCTATCTATCTATCTATCTATCATCTATCTATCATTCATTCATCTATCTATCTATCTATCTATCTATCTATCTATTCATTCTATCATCTATCTATCTATCTATCTATCATTCATCTCATCTCATCTATCTATCTATCTATCCATCTATTATCTATCTATCTATCATTCTATCTATCTATCTATCTATCTATCTATCTATCTATCATCTATCTATCTATCTATCTATCATTCATTCATCATTCATCATTCATCTATCTATCATCTATCTATCTATCTCATCTATCTATCTATCTATTCATCTATCTATCTATCTATCTATCTATTCATTCATCTATCATCTATCTATTCATCTATCTATCTATCTATCATCATCTATCTATCATTCATCTATCTATTCATTCATCTATCTATCTATTCATTCATCTATCTATCTATCTATCTATCTATCTATCTCATTCATCTATCTATCTATCTATCATTCATATCATCTATCTATCATTCATCTATCATCTATCTATCCATCTATTCATCTATCTATCTATCTATTCATTCATCTATCATATCATTCATCTATCCATTCATTCATCTATCTATCTATCTATCTATCTATCTATTCATCTATCTATCTATCTATTCATTCATCTATCTATCTATCTATCTATCATTCATCTATCTATCTATCTATCATTCATCTATCTATCTATCATTCATCTATCATCTATCTATCATCTATTCATCTATCATCATCTATCTATTCATTCATCTATCTATCTATCTATCTATTCATTCATTCATCTATTCATTCATCTATTATCCATCTATCTATCTATCTATCCATCATATCATCTATCTATCTATTCTATCTATCTATTCATCTATTCATCTATCTATTCATCTATCTATTCATCTATCTATCTATCATTCATCCATTCATCTATCTATCTATCTATCTATCTCATCTATCTATCTATTCATCTATCTATCTATCTATCATTCATCCATCTATCTATCATTCATCTATCATCTATCTATCTATCTCATTCATTCATCTATCTATCTATCTATCTATTCATCTATCTATCTCATCTATCATCATCTATCTATTCATTCATCTATCTATCTATCTATTCATCTATCTATCTATCATTCATCCATCTATCATTCATCTATCTATCTATCTATCTATCTATCTCATCTATCTATTCATCTCATCTATCATCTATCTATCATTCATCTATCCATTCATCTATCTATCTATCTATTCATTCATCTATCTATCTATCATCCATCTATCTATCATCTATCTATCTCATCCATTCATCTATCTATCTATCTATCTATCATCTATCTATCTATTCATCTCATCATTCATCTATCTATCTCATTCATCTATCATTCATCTATCTATCTATCTATCTATCATTCATCTATCTATCATCATCTATCTATCCATTCATCTATCTATCATTCATCTTTCATCTATCTATCTATCATCCATCATCTATCTATCTATCTATCATCTATCTATCTATCTATCTATCTATCATCCATCCATCTATCATCATCCATCATCTATCTATCATTCATCTATCATTCATCTATCCTATCTATCTATCTCATTCATTCTATCATCTCATCTATCATTCATCTATCTATCTATTCATTCATCTATCCATCTATCTATCTATTCATTCATCTATCTATCTATCATCTATCTCATCCATCTATCATTCATCCATCTATCTATCTATCTATCTATCTATCATCTATTCATCTCATCATCTATCATTCATTCATCTCATCCATCTCATTCATCTATCATCTATCATCCATCTCATCTATTCATCTATCTATTCATTCATCATCTATCTATCTATCTATCTATCCATCTATCTATCATTCATCTCATCTATCTATCTATCATCTATCTATCTATCTATTCATTCATTCATTCATCTATCTATCCATCTATCATCATTCATCTATCATCTATCCATCTATCTCATTCATCTATCTATCTATCTATCTATCCATCTATCTATCCATCCATCTTCATCCATCTCATCTATCTATCCATCATCTATCTATCTATCTATCCATCTATCCATTCTCATCTATCATCCATCTATCATCCATCTATCATCATCCATCCATCTATCTATCCATTCATCCATCTATCCATCTATCATTCATCTATCCATCTATCCATCTATCTATCATCTATCCATCTATCATCTATCCATTCATCCATCCATCCATCTATCATCATCTATCATCTATCTATCTATTCATTCATCTATCATCTCATCTCATCTATCTATCTATCATCCATCTATCATCTATCATCATCTATCTATCATCTATCTATTCATTCATTCATTCATCTATTCATTCATCTATCTATCATCTATTCATCTATCATCTATCATCTATCTATCCATCTATCATCCATCTATTCATCCATCCATTCATCCATCTCATTCATCCATCTATCTATCTCATCCATCATTCATCTATCTATCTATTCATCTATTCATCATCATTCATCTATCATCTATCTATCTATCATTCATTCATCTATTCATCTATCTATCTATCTATCTATTCATTCATCTATCATTCATCTATCTATCATTCATTCATCTCATCTATCTCATCCATCTATCTATCCATCTCATCTATCATCATCCATCTATCTATCTATCATTCATCTATCTCATCTATCTATTCATCATTCATCTATCTATCCATTCATCTATCATCTATCCATCCATCATCCATCCATTCATCCATTCATCCATCCATCCATCTATCCATCTATCATCCATCATCTATCTATCTATCCATCCATCCATCATCCATCTATCTATCCATCCATCTATCCATCCATCCATCCATCCATCCATCTATCTATTCATCCATCCATCCATCCATCCATCCATCCATCTATCATCCATCTATCCATCCATCCATTCATCTATCATCCATCCATCTATCCATCCATCTATCATCATCCATTCATCCATCCATCTATCATCCATCATCCATCCATCCATCCATCCATCTATCATCATTCATCTATCCATTCATCATTCATCATCATCTATCTATCATTCATCCATTCATCCATTCATCTATCTATCTATCCATCTATCTATCCATCTATCCATCCATCCATCCATCTATCCATCATCCATCTATCCATCCATTCATCCATCCATCTATCTATTCATTCATCTATCCATCTCATCTATCTATCTATTCATCTATCTATCCATTCATCTATCTATCATTCATCCATCTATCATCCATCCATCTATCTATCTATCCATCCATCTATCCATTCATCCATCTATCTATTCATCCATTCATCTATCTATCTATCCATCATCATTCATCTATCTATCTATCTATCATCTATCATCTATCTATGCTATCATCTATACATTCATCTCTTCCATCTATCATCTATCATCTATCTATCTATCATTCATCTATCATTCATCTATCTATCTCATCTTCATTCATCTATTCATCTATCTATCCATTCATCATCTCATCTATCTATTCATTCATCTATCCATCTCATCATCTATCTATCTATCCATTCATCTATCCATCTATCTATCTATCATTCATCTCATTCATCTATCTATCATCTATTTCATCCATCTATCATTCATCTATCTATCTATTCATCTATCTATCTATCTATCATCTATTCATCTATCCATCCATTCATCCATCTATCATCTATCATCTATCCATCTATCCATCCATCATTCATCCATCCATCCATCCATCTATCCATCCATCCATCATCCATCCATCCATCCATCCATCCATCCATCCATCCATTCATCCATCCATCATCCATCCATCCATCCATCCATCCATCCATCCATCCATCCATCCATCCATCCATCCATCCATCCATCCATCCATCCATCCATCCATCATCCATCATCCATCCATCTATCCATCCATTCATCCATCCATCCATCCATCATCCATTCATCATCCATCCATCCATCTATCCATCCATCTATCCATCCATCTATCCATCCATCCATTCATCCATCCATCCATCCATCTCATCCATCCATCCATCCATTCATCCATCCATCTATCCATTCATCCATCATATCATCCATTCATCCATTCATCTATCACATTCATCTATCTCATCCATCTATCCATCATTCATTCATCTATCTATCTATCTATCTATCTATTCATTCATCATCTATTCATCATCCATTCATCTATCATCTATCTATCCATCTATCATTCATCTCATCTATCATCATCCATCTATCCATTCATTCATTCATCTATCTATCATCTATCTCATCCATCCATTCTATCTATCATTCATCTATCTATCTATCTATCATTCATCTCATCCATTCATCATCCATCTATCTATCTCATCCATCTATCTATCTCATCCATCTATCCATCTATCTATCTCATTCATTCATCTCATCTATCTATCTATTCATCTATTCATTCATCTATCTATCTATCTATCTCATTCATTCATCTATCATCTATCTCATCTATCTATCTATTCATCTCATTCATCTATCATCTCATCCATTCATCTATTCATTCATCTATCATTCATCTATCTATCATTCATTCATCTATCTATCTATCCATCATCCATTCATTCATCATTCATTCATCTATCTATCTCATCTATCTATCTATCTATCTATCATTCATCTATTCATCTATCCATCTATTCATCTATCCATTCATCTATTCATTCATTCATCTATCCATCTATTCTATCTATCCATTCATTCATCTATCATTCATCATCTCATTCATCTATCATTCATCCATCATTCATCTCATCATTCATCTATCTATCATCCATCTCATCTATTCATTCATCTATCATCCATCCATTCATCTATCTATTCATCTATCATTCATCTCATCTTCATTCATCTATCATCATCATCTATCATTCATTCATTCATTCATTCATCTATCTATTCATCATCTCATCTATCCATCTATCTATCTATCCATCTATCTATCATTCATCTATCCATTCATTCATTCATCTCATCCATTCATCCATCATCCATCTATCTATCTATTCATCTCATCTATTCATTCATCCATCCATCCATCTATCTATCATCTATCTATCTATCATTCATCTATCATTCATCCATCTATCTATCCATTCATCTATCTATCATTCATTCATCCATCATTCATTCATTCATCTATCTATCCATCCATCCATCCATCTATCTATCCATCCATCTATCATTCATCCATTCATCCATCCATTCATCATCCATCCATCCATCCATCCATCTATCCATCCATTCATCTATCCATCCATCTATCATTCATCCATCTATCATTCATCCATCATCCATCCATCTCATCCATCCATCCATCTATCTCATCCATCATCCATTCATCCATCCATCTATCATCCATCATCATTCATCCATTCATCTATCATCCATCCATCCATCTATCCATCCATCTATCCATCTATCCATCCATCCATCTCATTCATCTATCTATCTATCTATCATCTATTCATTCATCCATCTATCCATTCATCTATCATCTATCCATCTATCCATCTATTCATTCATCTATCCATCTATCTCATCTATCTATCCATCATTCATCTATCATCTATCTATCATCATCTATCATTCATTCATCCATCCATCTATCATTCATCTATCATTCATTCATCTCATCTATCATCTATCCATTCATCTATCTATTCATTCATCTATCCATTCATTCATCTATCTATTCATCCATCTATCTATCCATTCATCCATCTATCCATCTCATCCATCCATTCATCCATTCATCCATCTCATCATCCATCCATCATCCATCCATCCATCATCCATCCATCCATCCATCCATTCATCCATCATCCATCATCCATCCATTCATCAATCATCCATCCATCCATCCATCCATCCATCATATCCATCCATCATCCATCCATCCATCATTCATCCATCTATCCATCCATCATCATCCATCCATCTATCCATCATCCATCCATCCATCATCCATCCATCCATCCATCCATCCATTCATACATCCATCCATCCATCCATCTATCATCCATCCATCTATCATCCATCATCTATCCATCTATCTATCTATCCATCTATCATTCATCCATCCATCATTCATCTATCTATCCATCCATCTCATTCATCTATCTATCCATCTATCATTCATCTATCATCCATCTCATCTATCCATCATCTATCATTCATCTATCCATCCATCCATCTATCATTCATCCATCATCCATTCATCTATCTATTCATTCATCTATCTATCCATCTATCTATCTATTCATTATCTATCTATCTATCATTCATCTATCTATCATCCATTCATCCATCATTCATCTATCCATCCATCCATTCATCTATCTCATTCATTCATCTATCTATCATTCATCCATCTATCTATCCATCTATCTATCCATCCATCCATCCATCCATCCATCCATCCATCTATCCATCTATCCATTCATCTCATCCATCATCCATCCATCCATCATCCATCCATCCATCATCCATCCATCCATCCATCCATCCATCCATCCATCCATCCATCCATCCATCCATCATCCATCATCCATCCATTCATCCATCCATCCATCCATCCATCCATCATCCATCCATCCATCATCCATCCATCCATCATCCATTCATCCATCCATCCATCCATCTCATCCATCCATCCATCATCCATCCATCCATCCATCCATCCATCCATCCATCCATCCATCATCTATCCATCTCATCCATCCATCCATCCATCCATCCATCCATCCATCCATCATCCATCATCCATCCATTCATCATCCATCCATCATCCATCCATCCATCCATCCATCCATCATCCATCCATCCATCCATCCATCCATCCATCCATCCATCCATCCATCCATCCATCATCCATCCATCCATCCATCTATACATAATACATCCATCATCCATCCATCCATCCATCATCCATCCATCATCCATCCATCCATCCATCATCCATTCATCCATCCATCCATCTATCCATCTATCATCCATCCATCTCATTCATCCATCCATCCATCATCCATCCATCTCTTATCCATCATTCATCCATCCATCCATCCATCTATTCATCCATTCATTCATCCATCATCTCATTCATCTATCTATCTATCTATCTCATTCATCTCATTCATCATTCATCTATCTATCCATTCATCTATCTATTCATCTATCCATCCATCTATCATCTATCATCCATCTATCTATCATCTCATCCATCTATCATTCATTCATCTCATTCATCTATCTATCCATTCATTCATTCATCTATCATTCATTCATCTATCATTCATTCATCTATCTATTCATTC
>JAKWBO010001044.1:15000-20178 GCA_034336685.1 Luscinia luscinia
CTCATCTATCTATCTCATCTATCTATTCATCTTCTATCATATATCATCTATCATCTATCTGTCCATTATTCATTCATTCATACATCTAGCTATCATCATCAATTCATCTATCTATCCATCTATCTATCTATCTATCATCCATCTATCTATCTATTCATCTCATCCATCTCATCCATCTATCCATCTATCTATCTATCCATTCTATCATTCATCTATCCATTCTATCCATCTATCCATTCATTCATCTATCATCTATCCATCTGCTATCCATTCATTCATCCATCTCATCCATCTATTCATCCATCCATCCATCCATCTATCATCCATCCATCTCATCTATCTATCTATCATCCATCCATCCATCCATCCATCCATCTATCATCCATCCATCTCATCCATCCATTCATCTATCCATCCATACATTCATCCATCTATCTATCATCCATCCATATCATCCATCCATCTATCCATCCATCTCATCTATTCATTCATCCATCCATCTATCCATCCATCTATCCATCCATCTCATTCATCTATCTATCATCTATCCATTCATCTATTCATTCATTCATCTCATCATTCATTCATCCATCTATTCATTCATCCATCTATCATCTCATCTCATTCATCTATCTATCTATCTATCATTCATTCATCTATCATTCATCCATCTATCATTCATCTATCATCATTCATCTATCTATCTATCATCTATCCATCTCATCCATCTATCATTCATCCATCCATCATTCATTCATCCATTATCTATGCATTCATTCATCCATTCATCAATCATCTATCTATCATCATCTCATTCATATCATCATCTATCCATCCATCTATCATCCATCCATCTATTCATCTATCCATTCATCTATCCATCCATCCATCCATCCATCCATCTATCATCCATCCATCATCATCTATCCATCCATCTATCATTCATTCATCCATCCATTCATCCATCTCATCTATCTATCATCCATCTATCTATCTATCCATTCATCTATCTATCTCATTCATCTATCATTCATCCATCATCTCATCCATCCATCTATCATTCATCTATCATTCATCCATCTATCTATCTATCATTCATTCATCTATTCATCTATCTATCTATCTATCATTCATCTCATCATTCATTCATCTATCTATCTATTCATTCATTCATTCATCTATCATTCATCATTCATTCATCTATCCATCATCATTCATTCATCTCATCTCATCTATCATTCATCTATCTATCTATCTATCTATCCATCCATCTATCTATCTATCATCCATTCATCATCCATTCTATCCATTCTATCTATCTATCTCATCTATCATCATCCATTCATCCATCTATCTCATTCATTCATCCATCTATCTATCTATCTATCCATCATTCATCTATCTATCCATCTATCCATCTATCATTCATCTATCTATCTATCATTCATCCATCTATCTATCTATCCATCCATTCATCTCATCCATCTATCCATTCATCCATTCATCTATCTATCCATCCATCCATTCATTCATCCATCCATCATCCATCTATTCATTCATCCATCCATTCATTCATCTCATCTATCTATCTCATCCATCCATCCATCCATCTATCCATCTATCCATCCATCCATCTATCCATCATTCATCTATCTATCCATTCATCCATCCATCCATCTAGTCTATCCATCCATCATTCATCCATCATCCATCCATCCATACATCATTAATCATCTATCCATCCATCTATCATCCATCCATCCATCTATTCATCCATTCATTCATTCATCCATCTCATCTATCTATCTATCTATTCATCTATCTATACATATCATCCATCTATCCATCTATCTATTCATTCATTCATCATCATCCAGCTATCATCTATCTAATCTCATCTATCCATCCATCCATCATCTATCATCCATCATCCATCCATCCATCCATCCATCCATCCATCCATCGATCATCCATCCATACATCATCCATCCATCCATCCTCCATGCATACATTCATCCATCCATCCATCATCCATCCATACATCATCCATCCATCCATCCTCCATCCATCCATTCATCCATCCATCCATCCATCCATCCATCCATCCATCCATCCATCCATTCATCCATCTCCATCATCCATCCATCCATCATCTATCCATCCTCCATCCATCCACCCATTCATCCATCCATCCATCCATCATCCATCCATCATCCATCCATCCATCCATCCATCCATCCATCCATCATCCATCCATCCATCCATTCATCTATCCATCCATCATCCATCCATCCATCTATCATCCATCCATCCATCCATTCATCTATCCATCCATCCATCCATCATCATCCATCTATCCATCCATCTATCCATCTATCCATCCATCCATCTATCCATCTATCTATTCATCCATTCATCTATCCATCTATCATCTATCCATCCATCTATCATTCATCTATCTATCTCATTCATCTATCTATCTATTCATCCATCTATCTATCTATTCATCCATCTATTCATCTCATCCATCTATCTATCTCATCTATCTATCTATTCATCTATCTATCTCATCTATCTCATCTATTCATTCATCTATCTATCTATCCATTCATCTCATTCATCTATCTATCTCATTCATCTATCTCATTTCATTCATCTATCTTCATTCATCTATCATTCATTCATTCATCATCTATCATTCATCTATCTATCTATCTATCTATCTATCATCTATCTATTCATCTATCATCTATCTCATCTATCTATCATCTATCATCTATCCATCTATCTATTCATCTATCATTCATCTATCTATCCATTCATTCATCTATCATTCATCTATCATCATCTATCTATCTATCTCATCATCTCATTCATCCATCTCATCCATCATCTATCCATTCATCTATCCATCCATCCATCATCCATCTATCCATTCATCTATCTATCTATCATACATTCATTCATCTATCCATCTATCTATCCATCTATTCATCCATCTATCTATCTATCTATCCATCTATTCATCCATCCATCTATCATCTATCTATCTATCATTCATCCATCTATCTATTCATCCATTCATCTATCATTCATCTATCCATTCATTCATTCATTCATCTATCCATCTATCTATCATCTCATCTATCATTCATTCATCTATCCATTCATCTATTCATTCATCTATTATCTATCTATCTATCTATCTATCTATCATCTCATCATCTATCCATTCATCTATTCATTCATCTATCTATCATTCATCTATCATCTCATTCATCTATCTATTCATCTATCTATTCATTCATCTATCTATTCATCTATCTATCCATTCATCTATCTATTCATCTATCCATCCATCATTCATTCATTCATCTCATCTATCTATTCATTCATTCATCTATCTATCTATCATCTATCTATTCATCTATCATCCATCCATCATCATTCATCTATCTATCTCATCCATCCATCTATCCATCCATCTATCTATCTATCATTCATCTATCCATTCATTCATCTATTCATCATCCATCTATCATCTATCTATGTATCATCTATACATCTATCTCTTCATCTATCATCTATCATCCATTCATTCATCTATCATCTATCTATCTATCTATCTATCTATTCATTCATTTATCTATCTATCTATCATTCATCTCATTCATCTATCATTCATCTCATCTATCTATCTATCTCATCTATCTATCATCTATCTATCTATCTATCATTCATCTATTCATCTATTCATTCATTCATTCATTCATCTATCTATCTATCTATCTATCTATCTATCATTCATCTATCATCTATCTATCATCATCTATTCATTCATTCATCTATCTATCATTCATCTATCTATCATTCATCTATCTATCTATCCATCTATCTATCATTCATCCATCTATCTATCTCATTCATCTATCTATCTATCTATCTCATTCATCTATCATCTCATCTATCTATCTATCTATTCATCTATCTCATCTATCATTCATCTCATCTATCTATCATTCATCTATCCATTCATCTATCTATCTCATCCATTCATCTCATTCATCTATCTATCTCATTCATCTATCTATCTATCTATCCATTCATCTATCTATTCATCTATCTATCTATCTATCATTCATCTATCTCTATCTATTCATCTATCTATCCATTCATCTATTCATCATTCATCTCATCTATCATCTATCTATCTATTCATCTATCTATCCATCCATCTATCTATCTCATCCATCTATTCATCTATCCATCTATCTATCATTCATCCATCTATCTATCCATCATCTATCATTCATGTATCATCTATCTATCTATTCATCTATCTATCATTCATCATCTATCTATCTATCTATCTTTACTTCATATCATTCATCTCATCTATCAATTCATCTATATCTATCATCTATTCATCATTCATCCATTCATCTATCTATCTATCCATCTATCATTCATTCATCTATCATCTATCTATCTCATCTATCTATCTATCTATCTATCTATCATCCATCTCATCTATCTATACTAATACATTCATTCATCTATCATCCAATCATTCATTCATTCATCTATCTATCTTCATTCCATCTATCTATCATCTATCATTCATCTATCTATTCATCTCATCCATCCATCTATCATTCATCTATCATCTCATTCATCCTATCTCCATTCAACTCATCTTCCATTCATCCTCTTCATCCACTCCATTATCTATTCATCCATTCATTCATCTATCCATCCATCCATCCATCTATCGTATCATCCATCCATCATTCCTCTCCATCCATCAATCCATCCATCCATCATCCCCTTCCATCATCCATCCATCATCCATCCATCCATCCATCCTATTCATCATCCATCCATCATCCATCCATCCATCCATCATCCATCATCCATCATCCATCATCCATCATCCATCATCGATCCATCCATAATCCATCCAACATCCATTCCATCCAGTCTGTCCATCCATCCATCCATCATCCATCCATGCACTCGTCCGATCCAACCATGCCTTTATCCTTCCATCCGATCCATCCATCCATCCATCCATCCAGTCCATCCATCCATCCATCTTGCCATCCAAATTCTCGAATTATGTGTCAAGCATAAAACTTTCTATTTCCTCTTTAGCTGTCTTAATACGACAGGGGTAAC